>JAHWFO010023473.1:1009240-1029673 GCA_023313115.1 Rhysida immarginata
CAATGTATGAAATTTTCGCGCTCAGGCTTTGAGTAGAGGTGGTGTTGTCACGCTCCAGCCCCTGCGTGACGAAATCCACATACTAATAATCCGTGACGTCGGTTGTTGATGCTCTATCGTCGACAAAGGGAGCAAAACAATGATCGGAGCAACACTGACCTCAACAAAAGGGAAGGCTGTTGCGAAGCTTCACGTCGCAGAAGAGAAAAAAGCTTTATAATAAAAAAGAAAACAGCAGATAGAACGACGGCGGCCAGCATAAAAACACGACGATGAGGATGGACGTCGCCGCGGATAAAACGTTTACCCCAAAAGTGATTCAGTATTTCAAGCCATCCGTCCCTCTCCCTATGATATTAATGGAAAGTATCGGAATTGAAAACACCAATGGATGTGATGATACGGATTCGACGGCGATATCAAGGATAAATGATTATTGAAGATTCCCTAAATAAGACGAACGTTTAACTGCACTTCGATTAGATGCAAAGAATCAAAAACAAGAATTTTCCGGTATTAGGCACACGTATTTGGGCCATACGGTTGAAAAATTATCTTTTATTGATTATGTTTTGTTCGTTTACATTTTTTTCCTCAGATTAATCGACATCCCTACGAGAAACAGTGGCTTCTCTACGAGACTCTTCGCAAATTTTCTGGATGCCGGAGATTGGTTTGTCCCCACAACGAAGTCATGCTTCTTAACGAAAGCTGTGTTGCGGAACGTGGAAATCCAATTGGTGTTGTAAGCCTAGATCATAAGTGTAGCGCAGTAAGAGTCCTCACTAACATGCTCGAATTCGTGTGTTTGTGATTTGAGTCTTCCTATCCTTTTATCCCGTTATTATTAGCGTAGAAATTAGCTTTCCCTTCCCTTTCTTGCTGTCGTCTCAATCTTCCGCCCTAAGCCTCTGGAGGAGCGTCCGAACAATTCGATTTGCCGTCGCAGTTCCTTTAACACTTGTACTTACCGAGGGTTTTAACTGGCGGGAAATGGAATCGATAAAACAAATCTAAGAAGTGGAAAAGTTTAACGATGAATATGATTTAAAAGGAAATTTAAAGTTAGTTAATTTAAACGCTTACCTTTCGACTTCACATGACGTTCTCAACGGGATCTAGAATGAAAGAAAAAAAAAGAGTTACGTGCACGGAAACGCTTAAAAAGTACATGACATTAAAAGAAAGAATTTCTGACAATTCCGCAAATACTTACCGAATTTGTGCTCGGCGTACTTTTCGACTTTGAACTGTCGTTAATGAATTTAATTACAGCTTTTTGCAATTGGTAAAAGCTGTAATTGGATATTTTAAAAAAATGTATCTAATGCTCAACTTTTTTTTTTTTTCCTGAACGCCCGGTGGCGAAAGAATAACAATAACGACTTAGTAGAGTAGCCCGCGAAGTGCTCCTTCGATCAGAATCTGCACGATCCTATCCTACGAAGATTTTTATCTAACAGAAGGTAGAGAAAGTAACCTACTCTTTGTCTACTCGTCTTAGATATAAAGGAAAGAATATTTAAGAGCGCATGGACTTTATGAACTCTGAACTGAAAGAAGACGTCAGAGTAAGAGTTTTGTCGTCAGACCGACTTCGCAAAACTTAAGAATTTGGACTAAAATCGAATGCTAGAAATTGCATTACCATAACGGGATTTGTATTGATTTTGTTGCATTATTTTTTGATTTAATTGCAAAGTTCAATGAGGGCGAATTTTTACAATAAAGCCCCGGTTATTTTTGTCAGACTCAAGTTGTCCTGAGTTTATTTTATTCTATTTCAACTCGACCGATAAAGGAAAGTTCCATCGTTATTTTAAGTTTGAATAAGATTTATAAGTTAGACCTATATGCCTTATTTTTATTGACCTTGGTGCATTGTTTATTTCTCGTTTAGGAAGATCTCTGTACGGGGGAGCGTTTCGAGAACCCCAATAGTCCGACCTCACGTATTTTTGCCCGTTACAACATCATAATTTGACCATTGTTGAGCGTATTTCTACCAGTAATAAGCCCTACATTTGGTCGAATTATGATGTAACAATGTATGACTTTTCATTGTGAGGCTTTCTTTTTAGGAGAGGTGTTGATTCTACTTGGCAACAACAATGTCTAACAATTGAAACAGGAAGTTTAACTGGACACGCCCACTCCAACAGTCGTTGGATAGAGTATAATTATTACTCCCGTTTAATTTGCGACTAATCATACTATTGCATGCAATTACGAGCGGACTCTACCAACACCTCCTAGAAGAAAGCCTCACAATATATATTATTACATGATCATAATTCGACCATTGTTGAGCGTATTTCCACCAATAATAAGCCCTAAATTTGGTCGAATTATGATGTAACAATCTATGACGTTTCAGTTTTTTGGCTTTCTTTCTAGGAGGCGTTGACTCTACGCTATGCACCAGGGCATGCAGCAACTAGTGGGCTTTGTCAACACCTCCTAGAAAGAAAGCCTCACAACTGAAACGTCATATATTGTTACATCATCATTGTTGATCGTATTTCTACCAATAATAAGCCCTAAATTTGGTCGACTTATGATGATGTAACAATGTATGACTTTTCAGTTGTTTGGCTTTCTTTCTAGGAGGTACTGGCTTTACCCCGTTGCTCAAACAAGAAATCGTTCTCCGTTGCATATGATTAGTGGTTTCACTGTGCCAGCAGGACCCGCCTAATACGCAAAGTGTACACACGTCGTGCGGCCCCTTTGACAATAGCAACACTGAAATGGCAATTGGGGAGGACCGCAGTAACCCCGCGGACGTTTCAGCACCACAGTGAACCACACTGGGCCTGCTTCCCCCGTTCTATCGGACGTGAGCTAAACGAGACTCCTAATTCCGTGAGAGCTCTCAACGCGCCGGCAGAGCGAATGCGAAGGAGTGCCCAGGATACCATGTGCAAGCCAAGCGTCCCCTTATGACTGCAATAGGAAGGTAGCTACAGCAAAACGTCCCGTAGAGTCTTCTTATAATTACTTATACTAATGTACATCAGCCAGCAAGGGCAGTAAGAATAACAACGCATCGAGATCAAGCACAATGCTAGAGTTCCATGAAGCGCCCTCAATTGAGAGCATCAAATGAAAACAACAAAGGCAGTTTTCAAAGTAATAGTGTTCTTGCTTGCACTCTATTTACAAGGGCACAACTCAAATCTTGTCACTGAAGCTAAATTAATTTCCCGCAGCTTATCCCAGTTCGTCGACAGATTCGAAAAAAGAGACAACAAGGAACAGACTCACCCAAAAACGACATCTACATTGTTCGATGGCTTCCCAAGTGCGGCGTACGGCGATCGAACGATGCTGAGGCAAACTGGGGAGAATTTAAAACGAAGTCAAAGCAATCAATTCCACAGGTAAATCTCCAGCATCATGGAAATACTCATCAGCAGCTACGAGCACAATTGCTAATTTTGCAATCGAACGTTCAAACGTGTTCCAAACCGTCTACCACGTAATGGTTCCTTTACCTTCTGTATGAAGTCAAAATCACTTGGAGAAAAGTCGGAGTGTATGGTGGATGCTCCAATTCTTCCCATCCCCAGCTTCGCAGTAGCCGTCCTATATACTGCTTTATGTTGTCGTGGAGAATGATAGCACTGTCCAGAAGATCAGTACGTTTCTCCCTAATGCCATGGCCTAGCTGTCTCATCAGGAAGTTCCTGTAGTAATCTTCTGTCACTGTTCTACCATGTTTTACGGAGGACTTTCTTTTGAATGTGGCAACTGGAAGGTCCTGAAGATGGGTCTAGCAGTTAGGGTCCATTTTCCCTGGTACTGCATCTCCATGGTAAAATACCTTGGTGGACTTGTATTTTCATATACATTCATTTTTATATACTTCGTATACATATTCATTTGTGCTATAACTCCAGTATTTAGATAAAGAGTCGACTAGGAGCGGGCAAGGTCTTCATTTGATATTAGGCTATTATACCCACTCTTTTGGGAAGACAAATTTTAATGAAGTCTCAATTTTTAAAAAATAATTTGAGATTAGCTCTAGCGAATTATCTAAACAATATAAAAAACAGAAATCTGTTGTTTGGAATTTTCTTTTCATATTTGTTTTGGAGGAGGGGGAGGTTTTAGAAAAAGATTTAAAGATTAATTTACCGAATTAGTTAATTGGGGTTTGTCCCCGTTTCTTGAAACTCTTCCTAGAACCATGTAACAGGTTCTAAAAATTCTGACAAAAGAAATCTTTTTTCGGCAGCGAGAGGAATAGCAGTGGTCCCGCTGTTGGAAAGAAATCGAAATCGAAATATTGGTGCGAAGACCTTTTCGACGAAGGACTTTTATTTACTTTTTTAATTAATGTAATTAAATAAATGCACGTGTCATTACATCATTTATGGGTTGGGGGGAGGGGACACATTCTGATGAAGATCGGGCGTTGGGGGGGGGGGGGAGTGAATAGCATTTTATTTTTACTTGTTTATTTTATTTACCGTGAACACCAACAGGTTTCTCCAATTACTATGTTCATTAAAAATTTACAATTTCACAAGTTAAAAGTTTTTCAATATTTTATAATTTTTTATTTATACAATACGAGCAAAATTACCCGCCCTCGCCCGGGTGAAAAAAGATGCGTCGAGTTATTTTTTTAACGATTGTTTACTGAACTAGGAACGAAATGCAACAACATGAGAAACAGTCTAGAAAGCCTTCTCCAAACCTTTCATAATCATTTTAAACAAAAAATGATGATTTATGAATAATGAACTGGGTACAATTTAAGAAAATTAAATAAAAGGGACAAAAGGAAATAATGAAAAAAAAAATGATAAGATAAATGAATCAAGTTTTCTCGAGGTGTTCCTTGGTATGCTGAATGATAGCAAAGCTGTCGAAAAGCGCTTACAGAATCAGGTTGTATTTTTTCATTTTATATTTTTTTCGATTTTTATTTTTTCTTTTCCTGTTTCGTTGTGGTATATTTTATTCCTAAGTTGTTCATAAATGAATCAGCTACACAAGCAAGCTGGGCACGGGTTGTAAAGTACTTATTCATTCAAGCACATTTCGGCAAAGAACGTTTTATCAAGAACAGATGAAGGGGGGGGGGGGCGCAAAAACACCACTGGATACGCAAATGAAACATTGTTTTTATCAAATATGACCGTTGTCAGCATTGCATATGTAAACAAACTTCAGGGTGAATACCGTCAAGGTGAATGCTGCCAGGGTGATGATTGGGCAGCCATGTTATAAACAGTATGAAGGAAAGTGAAAAGTTTAAAAAAATGAAACATTCGCGAAAAAGTTGACTCCAAAATGTTGATGCGCTTATATTACAGCATTGCACATTTAAACGAACTTCACAAATTACAAAGTACAACTGAGCATTTTCGATAAATAAACCTGTTAATATAAATTACAACCCTTATCGATAGTTCGTCTTATTTAGAGTCCAGTTTTCCTGATAATGCTATTGGTTTATGGAATCAAATGCCTTTTAAATTAAGATCATCTATTTTGATCAGCTCCCAATCGTATTGTAGTAACCACAAACGTCATGTTAACAAATTAATTTCTAATTACGTTTTACAACAACAGTCGAAACTAGTGGACTATTGTAATTAAATTTTACTCCTTTCTGGAGTGCAATTTTAAATAATAATAATAATAATAATAATAATAATAATAATAATAATAATAAAGTTGCTGTCAGCTATAAACACGTAAAAATACTACAAACTTTGCCTGCACAAAGCTCTGGATAGTTTTGCATAAAGCACTATGTAAGAAAGTATGGAAAATCATTGTTGCAGGCCATTTTGATTCCTTTTTCATATAAGGTGCTCTGCAGTAAATTCAAACTTGCAGATTGAATACTTCCTTTTTGACAAAAGTTAAAGAGGAATGTGCCTCTGAAGTTTGAATTTGCTGCAAACAAGAAGCAATCATCATTTGAAATGGCTGCCTGCAACAATGGATTGTCCATACTATCTTTATATAGTGCTTTAGTTTTGCATAAGACTCTAAATAGGTGCTCTAGCTTTGCATAGAGTGGTTATAAAGGCATACTAGTTTTGCATAGTTCTACCTAGAACCGAGGCTTCCGAGATTATACAGGCTAACCCATATCATGAAAAAAAAAACATTGTTAAACTGGCGACAAATATGGCGACAATAAAAAGGCAAAATTACCGGGTAACCATGGCCATCTGGGGTCATAAAACCGAAATAGGCATTACCTCCCAGATTTTTAGATGTAATATAAGCACGAAGCCTTGATTAAACTATAGAGTGTGAGGAGTTCATGGGACATTCCTTCAAACATTTTGGTAGGAGAACTCGTTCAGAGCTCATTGAAATTAAAGTAAAAAAAAAAAAAGAAACCTAATTTTTTCTAAATCATATAATTGTTTCTTTATAAATTTTAATCGTTTTTATTAGCTTTCAGCAACACGTGAAATAGATTCTTTTATGTGCCAATGTAAAGTTGGTTTAGGTGGTTGCAAGCATGTAGCAGCAGTCATAGCTTATGTCAAGGAGGAACAAGAACAATGGAAAACTAATTTTCCCATGCTTGGAAAAATCCAAGTAAAAAAACTGGGGTGCAAGACGCTTTAATTAGCAGAATATTTAATTTTCCAGTAAGCGATACATTTTTTATTTATTTTATTTTTTTTCTACATTGAAGCAAAATGTTTTTTTTAATGCTAAATGTCATCATTACGTAGGGCAAAGAAGCATGGTCAACTCTAACTCTAGAAGAAAAACAAAGATTATTAGAAATTGTGAGCACCATCAATTGCGCTGCGTGCACCCCTTTATTTTCGGACTTTAAAACACAGGATCAAAAAGTAAACAGTATTTAAAGGATAGCTAAGAATCATACATAGAAATATAAAACTTCGACTGGGAGATTTCTTCTTAGGTGTTCCATGCACGTTAACAACACAGCGCTCACCTTTGTCTCTTCAAAGCTTGAATCCATATTTCAAGCCTAACTTGATGCAGTTTTCCATTAGAAAAACGATAAAACTGTACTCTGTGAGTGTTTTTATAGGTATTTGAGCAACCATAAACACAACAATTAACATTTGATGACATAGTTTGTTTTTGCTTACTGGCTTGATGTGATCGTCTCCTACCAAAAAGTTTTATAATCCAACACCAGACGTCGGGGTTTTCAACTCCTCACTAGAGTCCCTGTACAAAGAGTCTTTATACAGGGACTCTACTCCTCACAGCCTAGTAATAGAAGAGAAAGTACACCAGCTCCCGAGTTGCACTGTCCACTCGTATGATGGCGCTTCAATCGAAATAGATCGTAAATCAGGTTGAATTTCAATGTTGTTGCATGGTTTATGGCTATTTCAGAGCATAAATTCGCTAAAGATATGAAAAAATTTCATGAAATTTTTTATCCGAGCCCATTTGAAATTTGTATGCCTATTATTGTGATAACGGTGTTTATAAACCTTTCAAGGAAGGAAGGAACATCTCTCTACTAATAAGTTAAAAAATTTTTGGAGAACATTTAACCTTAATCTATAACGCTTATAACAAATTTTATAATTTATGTTAACAAGAATCTACCTTCATCTGATTTTGATATTAAGTTATACAATTTTAACATTAATTTAATATAAATCTTAAATAAAGTTATTTCACTTTAAATTTGGACATTAAAAAAAAGCAAATTGAAATCAAACATTTATTCTTCAAATATCGTTGCCAATGCTTGAACTTAAATACAAATTCATTATGTCCTCATATATTTCATTACTAACCTTAATTAAGGAGTCATTCAGAAAATACGTTTGCTTGACGGGGAGGGGAGGGTGGGAATTTCGAAACTGTGACCAAATGAACGGATAAATGGGGGGGGGGGGGGGATCAAAGAACGAACGTTCGCCTAAATTTTTTTCAAAAAAACTAGAAGTGTTTTGATTTGTTTATATGATAACTTTCTTTAATTAATCTTTTTTGCCAATGTTCTTCTGTTCCAAGAATTTTTATATTTTCCCAGTCAATGATGTGATTTTTGTTTTTTTGTATGAAAAAATAATTGGTTATTTTCATTACAGTTTTATGTTTAAAAATAAAAAACATTACAGTTTTTTATTTGATATTTGTGTTCATCAATTCTTTTTATCACACTTCTTTTTGTTTTTCCTATATAGTGATCATTATTTTTAATTAAAAACTTTGTTAATACAAATGAGTGTATGCATATTTTCATGATCTTTCTCGGGAGTTTTTAACATACCCATTATAAGCTCTTTCTCTGCCTCTGTAGTCTACTTTGATTTTCGTGTTGATCTTTAATTAGCATAGACCCTCAAAGTTTTTAATCAAAAACTGTGGAATGGAATAACCAAAGAGGGGGAACCTCTAATCCACAAGGAAAGTTTTTATTCAGTAATTTTAAAATGGAAATAAAACTTTAACATTTTTATTTCAGACTTATGTTGAATCTTTTAAATTTATTTAATCTGCTAGTTAATCTATGTGTATTTCAAATAAAGATATTTTATTTTTTAACATTTATTATAAATATAAAAAATTATAAACATATACATAAAAATTTATTTAAAAATTTACTTTTCGGGAAACATAAACATATGTCTCAAGCTTATGCTAAACGTTTAATCCAGATACTTTTAATGTTATTTAATCCATGCCTATTCCAAAAATGAAAATGCTAATGAAAATCTTTTATTTTCTTAAACAATTTAAACATTATAAAAATATGTTTAGGAAATTACTTCTCGGAAAGCATAGAAATTTATTTTTATAAACTTGCATTCGAAAAAAGGAAAGGAAGCCCACGGCCTACGAGATATTTTAGTAACTTGTAGGCCGTGGGCTTTTGTATTCTGTGTAATACAATATTTAATTTTATTTATTTATTTAATACGGTATTATTTAGGTGTCAACATCACGCCATAACATTACAACTTCAGTGATGCGTTCCTGCAGGTCATCGCCATAAGAAGACGTAGAGAGCCTGTATATCGACGAGCGGATAAATCGCCCTGCTCCCGACCAAGTGCGCATGCGAACAATACAATCGATCATTGACCGCCGTACGCGAACGAAGAACGCCAAAACCATTTGTATCCATGAATCTTTTTTTATTTCTTTTAATTTATTAATAATCTGTTTATACTTTAAATAAACAGTGCTTAAATGGTAGGTTTTTAAAATTTACTGAATTACCCTTTTTGCTTTATAGAAATTATTTAATACTATATTTTCAAACATGTTGGTCTGTATTAATTATCTATTTCAGTGAAACCGTACAATTTTTTTAAACGCTCAATTTTATTTGTTGTTTATGTTAAATATGTGTTATAAAGTATAAATTTTTAATTTGTCCCTACATTTTTTATGACAATTTTTTATAACTCTTAAAATGCTTCAAAATGTGTTTCGCAACGATAGATTTGTAACTTTTGAAACGTAAAATTATAAATCTGTTTTTAGTGTTATAATTGAATTTTTTTGTTAAATTTTTCCTTTTTCAGGGAAATAGATAGTCAATTTTGGGAGACTCTACATTACGAAAAATAATGAAAACTATTACAGCCTGCATCCCTCCCCCTTTCGAGGGGACTAGCTGATGAAACCTATTTTTTCTCTACTTTGTTGTGATGTGGTGATAATGATTTAGCATACTATTATTAATTGAAATTTTAAAAAAATGATCAAAGTTGCAGATTTTTTTGAACAGAAAAATACTGTATAAATAATTTGCACAGTATGTTTCTTGACTTGCAAATATCGTAGAATCTTCCGAACCTGGCTATATGAAATCTACTTTGAATTTTGCTTCTAGGTTATGTATGTAAAATCTATCCTTAAAACGCTATCTCTAATATTCGCTGACTTTAATAGTTTAAAATAAATTCACTTTCTCCAAAATCTATTATCCCAGTCAATTTCAGTTTTACTAACATTCATTTAAAGGACATCCTATTTGCTTCAAATTTGTTTTTTTCTTTCCCAAATACATGTATGTAAGTCATAATAATAATGTATCAAAAATCTTTTGAGAAATAGTTTTCATTATTTTTCGTAATGCAGAGAGTCTCCCAAAATTGACTATCTATTTCCCTGAAATAGGGCGAATTTTAACAAAAAATTCAATTATAACACTAAAAACTGATTTATAATTTTACGTTTCAAAAGTTTCAAATCTATCATTACGAAACACATTTTGAAGCATTTTAGGAGTTATAAAAATTGATAACGAAACGAGAGCTGGGTAACAAAGCCAAGCTCTCAGTCTTCAAATCTATCTTTGTCCCCATTCTCACCTATGGTCATGAGGCTTGGGTAATGACCGAAAGAGTGCGATCGCGGGTACAAGCGGCCGAAATGAGATTTCTGAGAGGTGTTGCAGGTGTTACCCTACTAGATAGAGTGTACAGCAGCACAATAAGGGAATCTTTAGGTGTTGAGCCGCTACTTCTCCGCATTGAGAGGTCTCAGTTGCGCTGGTATGGCCACGTGATACGGATGCCGCAAACTAGTCTTCCTAGGCAGTTGTTACTTTCCAAGCCGGTGGGTAAGAGACCAAGGGGTCGGCCTAGAACCAGGTGGCTAGACTACATGGAGAATCTGGGTTCGAGTCGCTTGGATATTACCAGGGAGGACATGCGCCTGATGGCGGAAGATCGCGATCGCTGGAGATCCTCCATAGGGCTGCTGCCCCCGCGACCCTAACGGATAAGCGGATTTGAAAAGACAGAGACAGAGAGACACACTAAAAATTGTCAAAAAAAATTTATGGACAAAATTAAAAATTTATACTTTATAACACATATTTAACATGAACAACAAATAAAATTGAGCGTTTAAAAAAATTATACGGTTTCACTGAAATAGATAATTAATACAGTATTAAATAATTTCTATAAAGCAAAAAGGGTAATTCAGTAAATTTTAAAAACCTACCATTTAAGCATTGTTTATTTATTAGTATAAACAGAATATTAATAAATTTTTTAAAAAAAGGTTAAACATTAAGAGGAGAAAAAAAAAAGATTCATGGATACAAATGGTTTCGGCGTTCTTCGTCCGCGTACGGCGGTGATGATCGATTGTATTGTTCAGGTAAAATCTGCCGGAGTTTGAAGAAAAAGTCCACGTGCATGCGCACTTGTTCGGGAGCAGGGCGATTTATCCGCTCGTCTAAAGTATAGTCCCTTCTAGCCACTATAACTATACTCTTCTAGCCACCAGGGAAGAACGTTAGTGGGAAGCGAAGCTCTAACTGTTCCAATGCTAAATTTTTGATGCCAAAACAGCGCCAGCAGTCTGTAGCGGATGAGGCGAAATAGGTACCAGCTTCCGCTATTGTACAAGTGCAACAACCTCCCCATGAGCATTCAAGAGTTGGCTGTTCTGTTCAACCCCCTATTGAGATCTTATTCCCATTTTACAGTACTTCTTTTAATGCTTCCGATAATTTAGTTGATACTGTTCGAATGGACAGTTTTCTGTGAGGATGTGAAAATTCTTGCCGAACGTCTACCTTTGATTCCGTGAAGCCCAATACGTGACAGAAACATCTTTGGACATGAACTCCTACTGACTTTGAGATTTGCGCTTTGCCTCTGAAGAACAGCCAATCAGTTGCACGCCGTGCATTCATAACGTATTTCGTATCTTTAATGCAATTACAAAGATATCTAATTTAATTTAATAACTTATTATGAAATTTGAATCAATTATGAAAAATTATGAAAAATTATATTTTTAAGAATAGATATGTAATTATATTTTTGTTTCAAATGAGTATAAAATAACTGTTTAAAATTGGCTAAAATATATACATTTCTGATAAAAATGATTTGAAAATTTTTCACTATACTTGTATATTTAAACTTAATTTCTAGAAATAATTATATAATTTCTTTGTTATTGTGTTAATGATACGAAAATGCGATATGAATGCACGGCGTGAAAACAAATTATTTAAACCTTTTGTTATGATTGGTCCAAGGTTTCTCAGGAGCCAAACGAAAGTCACTGAGCATGCTATTGCTTTCGGTTTCAGTTTTAGCCATTTCGCCTCATCCGCTTGGTGCGCTGGTTGTTTCCAGGCATCAAAAATCAGCGGGAGCTTCGCTTCCCATTAACCTTATTCCCTGTAGCCACTATACTATAACCAAAGGAGGGAGCAGCGACGTAGTATTTTCATCAATCAGAGAGCGAAGTCATTTCTGCGGCTAGTCGCATGTATTGGGTCAGCTTGTATAATCTCGGAAGCCTCGCTAGAACCAAAATCGCCTCTACTCCAGTGATGTACTTTGCTAATGGAGTAAAAGTGATTTTGCTAGAACTAAAGTTTTGCATAGAGAGCCTAGAAAGAGAACAGGCTCCACGGAATAACTAATACATTATTATTAATGTATTAGTTATTCCGTGCAGGCAAACGATATAAAATGAGTACATGTAGATCGCTTATGTGGCCGCTATCTTTGGGGCAATTTGAAGGCGGCGAAAAGTGGAACTAATCTCTATTGTTAGCGTAGGCGCCATTACTGTGGTTGGCAGAACAACATCGCCAGCCAAAGCACCATTACTATTGATCCTTCTCCTAATTTATGCGTGAAGTCAGCGCGCCTGCGCTCTGGAGGCCAACCGAGTCAATACAACTTCCGCCCGAGTTTCCTCTATCGTTTTCCCACTGAATACAGCTGACCAAGTAGCCATGGCTTACAGATTGAATGACCTGAAACGCTTTAAAAAATCTGAATTTATTAATATTATGAATGGATTAGCTGAAAGCAAAAAACCTGCCAATCTGTGTACGAAAAAAGAATGAAATAATGGAATGGATCATTTCGCGAAATGAAGTTACAAGTTTCGAAGCAGAAACATGGTGCGTGTCCCCGACTAGCACTTAGTTTCCCGACGCTAATACTCATTTTATGTGCCAGAGTATTCGCATCTTATTCCCGATGCTAATACCACGGAATAACATATTATTCTGTGCTAATACTCTTAATGTTTCCCGTGCCACAATTTCATGCGTTTATGCATGTATGCGTCTGTTCGATTGCTTTCCAAACACCTGATGGGTCCACTAAACGAAGAGAGAATAACAAACTGCTTTTCCATGAGTGATGCTGAAAGAAGGTCGCAGAGTGACCGAAATGTACATACATGCGGATTAAAGTTTTTGTGAAAATGCGGTTTGTTATTCTCTCTTCGTTTAGTTATCATCTCATCCACAGGTGTAGGTAATTATTCTTTTAAATTTAAACCTGATGTGTTCGTACGATTCCCCATTGTGCTATGCGCACTTGCTTTCGAAAAACCATGGCGTCTTTATTAGCAAAGCATCACCGACGATGTTTTTTCTTGCTATTTTTAAATTGTTTTCAGTCATCTACAAAAAATATATCACTAGACTGACGATGTATGTTGTTTTAAAGCCTCTCGAGTTAATTGAAGCAAGAATTTATAAAGAAATTCTTAAATACAACACTCGCGGTATCACGCCGACGGGAGAAGGTGTGGAGGGGGAGATGTGTGCTCGAACCGTCGAGATTTTTTAATGGCTGTACTTCTCTTTCTAGATTATAAAAGGTATTAATCTATTTCTTATGGAATTATGTCCACAAATATATAACATTAAAATGTGTACATCAATAACAATAACAAAATAATCGTTAAATTTTCCAAACAATAAAATTAATAATACGAAAACCAGTCAATCGATAACTTACAATAAAAAAATATACCCAAATTGAGTAAAACAACTGTTTTATAAATATAGCAGAATTAAGATTACACCAATCTAATTTCTCTATCAAAATCCGTAAAGAAAATCTAATCAGTAACAACAGTAGGAAAAAAAAAAACGCGCGTTGACGACCATTTCATCCAACATTTTTCAAGCAGAAAAAAATGCTGAAAAAGAAAATGAAAATATTAATATAACTTTTTAAAATTAAAAAAATTAAACTAAATGCTGATTTATAGTGGAATACAAGCGGAATGAATATCAGTTAATGAGTATTCAGGTCTTCCGGAAGTTCTTTTGGCTCGGTTGAAGTGAAGTGCGCATGCGTCATGCATAAATAGAAGAATCTCTAATATATCCGCTATGTCGCCAGCTGAGAAAGCACCCCTCCCCCACCAACATCGTGCTTGTAGTCTGAAATTTCTTAAGCGACCTCTCCCAAATTTAGATGCTTTTTAATAAATGCGGTATATAATTTCATAAATACCTCTAAACAATCATTCTGATATCACTGAAACGACGGTAACATGGTTGAATATCGACATCCTTTATGTATCAACCAACTACGATATAAAAGATGACCAGGATTTTTACATGAGAAAAACATTTTAAGACGCAGAAAGATAAAAACACGCCTGTGAAAGGTCAGTAGTGAACCTTTAATATATCTATTACTATAATTTAAAGCTGGACAAGAAATCGGCATTGAGCTTTACTGTGTTTGTCTACGCAAACTTCAAACGTAAACATACGATGAAGGCCATTTTTTGCCAACCAAAGCAATGGTCGACAGACTTTCAAATGGGGACGCGTTGGTGGCGCTGAAAGCAGCTCATGAGTAAAGCCCTATAAATACAAGTATGGACAAATCGACCGCCATTTTTGGCCTATTCGTAGGTTCACTCACTATAGGCGGCTTATTAAATTTCTCGAAAATCACTCGTTTTTTTATGTAATTTAACGCTCATCGTAAATATACTAACTTATATTCATGTAATAACTAAAACATATTCATCCCTTTTGTATTTAATATATATTTTTTTCATTTATTTATTTTATTACTATTATTTTTGTAATTGCATTATGATTATTTTTTTGAAGTCGTTAATGGTAAGGTAATAAAAATAAATGTATGATACAAAGAAGGAATTAAAAATGCATGTTGAATGAATACAAATTTTATTTACAAAAGAATTAAAAATTTGTACGAAATAACTCTACAGTAGAGTTTTGTATATGTTTCCTATCACAATACTTCTACTTGCTTCTATCTCCAATACTTCTACTTGCTAAATTTGATTGGTTTCTGAAACAAATGATAAAAAAACAATCAAAAACATATTTCGTTTCTTATTATTTATGGTATATAATATTATTGCTTAAAAATAACTATTTTTAATAGAGTATAATAATAGAAGAAGAAAATTTACAAGTTGAAAATCCTCGGATTAACTTAAACTAAGTATGATATTGCTAAGAAAGAAAATTTTACATATCTTTTATGTTTCACTGATGCTTTCTTGCAGAGAATCTATTTAAAAATTATTAAATTGTAAATTTTTACAGTTGTTATGAACCCTCTCCTGATTAAGCCATTAGGTTACTCGGATGTCGGACAAAACGTTACAGGGAAAATGTAATCGCTCGGATGAAAAGCCACAGCCTCACGATCTTGTATTATAAAATAAACTCAATGAATATGAATGAAGCAGGTCTACATTTTAACGAAGATTAATTTATGATCTGAATTTTTGCAATGCTTTTTTAATGAGCAATGCACTTCAATCCTTATTGTTATAGATTATTACACAACCTCTGACAATTAAGTTCGGTGAATGAGTTCACACAACAAAATGCAAAACAGATAGAGCCACATTTACTTTATTGTCCTTCGAAATAATCACCCTGGAAGGCAATACATTTTTGGGATCGGGTGTATAAGTCCTGGAAGCTCCTTAGGGATGGCTTTAAGTTCACGTATCACATTTGCTTGAATGTTTGGAATGTCCGCAAAGCTGTGTCCCTTTAAGGCCCGTTTCAGGCGTGGGAACAAGAAAAAGTCTGCCGGTGCCAAGTCTGGTGAATAAGGTGGATGAGCTATGGATACGTCCCCTTTGTTGGCCAGAAACTGTTGCACGATTACGGCAGTGTTCCTCTTTGATCCATTATCCACAGTCACGTGCGCACGCTACACCTTCAACTGAAGAAACCAGCATCTGCTAAACCATTGCACGCACAAACGTGACCTGTCTGAACTTGCTTAAACAATGACTGGGCTTGTATTCACATGCATTGTTACTCGCGTAAAGCTCGCACAGATTAGGGTGTGACATCATTCACCGAACTTAATTGTCAGAGGTTGTATTATAATCTTATATTAAAGTTATTATAGATTTTATTAAATATTATAACGAAAGCTCGGATTTAAAGTGGAAAAATATACAGTACTAATAAATAGAACAAAACGTTTTCTTTTTTTTTTAATAGCGAAATAAACATGAATATTTCTGTATAAAAAATGTACAAATACCATGGCTGATCGTTAATTATTACAAAGGAAAGTATTATATTTTATGATATAACACATTTCTATATTTTCGAATAACAAACTCTTATACACTGAGAAAGAGAAATAATTTTAGCCGAACGCTCCGAAAATTCTGTGATTCTGCTAAAGTTTCTGCATAAAAAGTCTTTATACGTGCTCTTTTCTCATCATACATAAAATAAAATTATTGTTAAAATGTAGAGTTGCCTCATTCATATTTATTTTATTTTAAAATACAAGACCCTGAGATTTTCTGGCTTTTCGTGCGGTTGCATTACATTACGTGCATACTTATTCTAACCTTAAATCGCGCTATTGAACTCCACGAATATGTAAACGAAATTTATTACAAAACTAGTATATTAAAAATACATGTACTTACATAATAGAGCCGAGAATCGGGGTTCGGAACCCAGTTCTTTCTCCCGATTCAATGTATTCATATTTTTCGCTTTTCAGCTCTTGATTTTCCAGATTGAAGAAGAAAATATTTCACTCCTTTCTCTGGCTTCGTATAACATCCAAAACCGCAACACTGAGACATTTTATATCCAATAATAATGAAATTTCTATCGCTCCAAACATACGCTGAAACTGAAAGCGTCCAAGGTAGATAGGCCAAAAATGGCTGCCGCTGCTGATCAACCAATCACAGGGCGCGGTTGGCGGTAAACCGCTCTTCAAAGGTGTCCATACATGTATTAATAGACCTTTACTCATGAGCGATCTACTCATTTCATATCGTTGGTGCAGGCTCTTTCTAGGGAGAGGTTCTTCGCACGTACTTAGCTGAGGGGCGGAGCATTAGAGCACTAGATGTAGCGCTCTAGGAAGTATGAGGAGACGAGCCATCTAGCGTCATTTAGCAAAGTTAAACTGTCAACCTATTCCGATGGATGTTATTAAGGCTGCGTACGAGTGTTAACTCGAGTCGAATAAGGGTGCAGACGAATTCATTTGAAAACCACAAATTCTGCTTCAAATGAAACAAATATAATTTTAAATGGATTCGGAAAAAGTTCAAAAACACTTGAATTAAAATCAAATCCATTCGATTAATTCGATTCAAGGAGGCTGATCACTCCTGTAAGCTCGAATTGGTTTTATCCGAACGATGCCATTCGAAACCTTCGAATACATCTGAAAATAAGCTTATAACTACTTACAAATAATAGCTCATTTCGGTGTTTATGGCGGACTAATCCATTAGAAATCTTCGGGGACATTGTAAATGCAGTTTCAATTAGTTAAAATACCTAACTGAAATTCATAGATTTCAGAACCACTCGTACGCGTACGACTGCAGCGTTAACTTTAACGTTAGAACAATAATGCTAGAAATGGAACCAAATTCATCATCTAGGTCTTTCATACGGAAACATTACAACTAATATGTTGAGAAAAGTGAAGAAAACTAGGGTATGTTCAAAAGAAATATGTTCAAATGGTTTCGAAAAGAATATTCAAAGGCCATTCGAATAGGTTTCGAATAAGGTATTCAAAAGCTATTGTATACAAATTAATTGAATGAATCACACAATTCGTTACAGCAGCCAAACTTCAATGCTAGTTCAAATGAATTCGATAAAGGCTCGAAGGACTCGAGAAACAGATCAATTCCTTTAGAATTGTTTTAATGTAGATTTGATAGCATGTTCGAATGGTTCAAATCAAAGTTTTCTTGAAATTATTCGACTCGCACGCAGCCTTAGATGTTATAATAGGGATGGATGGGGGAAGAGGGGTTATTCACTGTGACCAGGGAAAAAAAATAAATTTTTTAAATCGATTACAAGTGCGTATAGATTGTGCTAAATTGAAATGCGGAAATTGTGATAAAAGTTTTATATTTATCATTATTTTTTCTTCTTTATTTATTATTTTGATGTATAATAATTTGTATAATACATCAAAATAAAAATTGCAGCGGTAAATTCAAAACTGGTATACTGTTTTAAGTTTTGACACACATGAGAGAAATAATTTTCATTTAAAACTGCTTTTTATTACATAAAAATAAAAGGCCCTGGTTCCAAATCTTCAACTTCGACAATTCAACAACTTGAAAGGAACGCAGTTCTAAGAGGGAGCACTGGAGATGTAGAGGACGTGTTAGGCAAAAAGCTCTTGGATCGATTTAACAATTGGCAAATGGCACTTTGTTTTTTACAAGTTTTTTTTTTTTTAAGTTTTATCGTTTAAGAAATTGTGTTTTAAAGGCTAATAAATGCTTTGTTGTTTCTTAGTTATTCCGATATGTAATAACGTTAATGGTATTTGTGGACTCCCGTTACAATGGCTGGGGAGCTTTCTTTCTAACAGAACTTATTTTCTTACCTATGTTGAAACATCTTCCCATTTGTTGAAAAGAAACTTAGGTGTTCCCCAGGGTTCAATACTTTCTCCTCTTCTCTTTGCTTTGTTCATAAATGATTTACCATTGGCTTTAACACCTCGCACATCTTTTCGGATAATTTTATATGCTGATGACGTAACATTTATAGCCGCCAGCTCTGATGCTCTTCAAATGATATCTGCGCTTACCGATTTGAAAATTTGGTCTTACAAGAATTCATTGCGTGTAAACACTGAAAAGACAAAAGCTATGGTTTTCTATCAGAGAAACAAGCGCGATGTACCGTACCTAAAGTATTGCCTCTCTATTATGATGGTAATCTATTAGCTACTGTTTCCTCCTTTAGATATTTGGGTATAACTATCTCTCATGACCTTAGTTGGGACCAGAATATTGACTCATTACTTATTAATCTTAACGCGAAACAAGGTATTATCTCCAGACTACGCTACCTGCCCCCTAAAATTCTATTACTATTATATAATGCGTGGATTCACTCCTCTCTTTGCTCCAGCATTATTTTCTGGGGATCTTCCACTTCTTGGAACCTTACTCGGATTCTTAAACTCCAGAAATGGTTCCTACGAACTCTTCTTAGATTGCCTAAATTTGCATCTGTGTCACGCTATTTTAGCGAATACCGTATTTTCACCGTTTACCAATTGTATTTTGTTCGTGTTTGTGCATTCGTATTTAAAGTTTCGAATTCAATCTTGTTTGTTTCAACTCCTATTATCCCTGTTCCCACTGCTGATAATCATCGATACCCAACACGATCGTCCCATGAGCTATATCCTCCGCTAACTAAACCCAATTACTGCCGTCGATGTCTGTCATATGCTGGTATTAGATGTTGGGCTCTTTTGCCCACCGAATTACGCCCTGTAGCGTCTTATCCTGCTTTTTATAAACTTTTAAAATATCATGTTTTCCATCTTCCCCTGGACTTTCGGATTTAAACAATTACATTTTTTTTTCTTGTTTAAGTTTTGTTTGTTTATTAATAGACATATAATAGTGTTTTTTTGTAATAGTCTTTGTTGAGGCTAGTTTCTTTCTTTTTTCCTCTGATTATAAACATTTGTTGTTAGTGTATTATCTGTTTTTCTATTCTTTACCTTGTTTGAGCAATGTGTATTTTATTTATATCGGTCTAGGGGTGCCTCTTTGTTGGTCAATTTGTCCACTCTGGTACCCCTCGAGCTCCGATGTTGGTATGTAATTTTAATTAATATTAAAAAATTAGTATCTCTTTGGTATGTTATATTTCTATACACCCATGTGGGAAACGGGCGGGAATGAATTAATTTTTTTTTTTTTTTGATTTGGATGTAATTTCCTGTATGGATTTATTCAATACTAGCAAAGCTACCCGGCGTTGCCCGAGATAATTACACTTGGATGTAAACAGAACAATCTCAAAAAATTAAATTAAATTTTGCAATATCTTAAAAATAAACCCATGAAAATGCTTAGAATTAATACAGTAAAAATTCTTAATGAAAATTCGAAAAAAAGGCTCACAATGGCTGGACCTCTCCAATAATTTCTTACTCACGTAATCTTACCTTAGATGTATACTTAGTGTTGTTGCAATTTCCACTCTTCTCTCGATGTGTTGAAGCAAAATTTGGCCATTCATCACTTTGTGCAGTCTAGCGGTCGCGGATTCTTCTATTTACTTGCTTCCCATTTGCTCAATACATCACGGAGCTAAAGGAGTGCTTCCTCTGTCGTCTTTCCACTCTTTCTCAATAGTCTGCTAACTCTCCATTATCTCCA
>JAHWFO010023473.1:1034673-1051433 GCA_023313115.1 Rhysida immarginata
CCCGTTACCTAAAGTCCGCCTTGGTGTTTTCAAACATTCGGGGAATCCTAGGCCTCTGGGTCCCGCCTTAAGTCGCGTTCCCAAACCGTCGGATGGCTCCTGGATGGCTCGTGAGTCTGTTTGCTGTGGACCCAATCCCTCTGGAGAGACCTTCCATTTCAAAACCTTGTTGTTTCAGTTTAGAGCCTGCATTCACGCTGTAAACACGTAAATATATAAAGCTGATGACCGATATCTGCATAAATATCTATGGTTTTTTGTTTTCTTTTTTTTTGCTCTCTGAAATTTCTTTCATGAAGCCCATGGAGCGATCTACACCCACCATACAGAAAGGATCGTTGCTTCGACTTTGTAGTGCTTGTATTTTATTGTTGTTGATTGCATTGCATTGTATGAACGGTTATGAGGAAATTTTAAAACTGATGCATCACGTTGATAATAACACCATCACCCAAACGGATAAGTTTCCTCGAAAATAAATCATTTGTAGGTGATGTTTAAAAACGTTGTGGAGTACAAGTTTATTTGGTGATATTTCACGTAAGATAAAACGATTTAACGACAAATATCGACACCGCAAAACCGCCTACAGAGAAATACCGCAATCGTAAAAACCGTCTACCGCGAAATTCCGCTGTCATGGAAACCGTCTGAAGAGAAATTCCGCAATCGTAAAAACCGCCGATGGAGAAATTCCGCAATCGTAAAAACCGCCGATGGAGAAATTCCGCAATTGTAAAAACCGTCTATGGAGAAATTCCGGCTTTGCCAAAAACATCCTTACCTGTAATCCCTTTGTGATAAACTGTACCTTGGATAATTGCGCAGAGTATGAATTACGTAAGTTGTGGCTTTTGAAATAAAGCACGTTTAAAAAGAGATTTGCGTCATTCAACATTCAACATAGCCTTTGTAAACTCTTTCAGCAATTTTCTCTATCTCTCCCCTTTTTTCATCATGGAAATAAATGCAACGGTTAAATTTACGCAATACTTTTCGGCTCTTGTTGCTGGTTCCTCGGGGAGCGGCAAGAGTACCTTAGTAGCTCAAATGTTAAAGTATAGAGATGAAGTGATGGACCCGCCGCCTACGGAAATAATTTACTGCTATGGAGCTTTAATCCCGTCGGTTGTTAGAAATCTGAATTTGCCTAACATTACGTTTCATGCAGGGGTGCCGGATGAAAAATTGATACACGAACGTATACCTGAGCAGGCTTTACTGATTTTAGACGATTTATTAAATGAGGTGAAAAATAACGACTTTGTTGAGAAAATCTACACGTGCTACAGTCATCATCTCAATTTCTCTGTTTTGTTAATAACTCAGAACCTCTTTGCTCATTCAACAGGACGCTTACTCATCGAAGCCTTTAAAGATGCCACTCAGGAACCCCATAGTTATTTACTGCTTGATTTAACTCAGAGTTGTCCTGATGTTCTGAGATTGCGTAGTAAGATTTTTCCGCCCGAAAAACCTATCGTTGTTTATGCGGATAAAGCGCGGGTTTAAAACCGGCGAACGTCATTTTTAAATCGGCTGAATAGGGTGTTGATACAACAATGATTCCTCTGGTTGTGAAACATCGTCATTTTCTAGGAGCTTTGAAACACTCGTCTCCTCAACATAGGAAAGTATTAATGCAACATGCCACGCTTAATCAAGTTAAAGCGCTGTGCGAGATCTGTCATAACATTCTACATCGTAGAGTCGACTGGACACCACCCATTAAACAACATTTGCGGAAAATAAAAGGTTTAGCCCATAAAAAAATTTCATTAAGGGCCAAGAAAACTTATCTGAACCAACGTGGGAACGGATTCTTGCTACCTCTTTTGCTAGGAAGCGTAGCTGCACCTATTTTGAATAAATTAATTAGTTAAGAACATGCAAAAGTACGTTTTACTACCGGCTCACGAATATCAAAGGTTCCTTCACGCTACGGACCAGAGCGTCCCTGTGTCATCGCGTCCCGTTGAACATGGTCAACCTAAGGTTGAACCTAGTGTGGTTAATGGTGTTGAAAAAAAACGTAATAAACAATTGGATTCTCAAATCAATGAGATTTTAAAAGCATCAAATTTGAATGTGCATCAGAAAATGGATCTTTATTTAAACACACTTCAAAAATATCTAAGAACAAGGCGTCGTGAAGCTCATTCGAAACAAACAAGTCTTTCAACCCAAACCGACCCTCAAACACCTTCAAACCCGTCTTTAATGCCTCAAACGCCGTCACCGCAAACCCTTCAAGAAACACCTACTTATCTGTATCCACAACAACTTGTCTATTCACCCTATCCTGGCACGTCTGCATACTTAAAAGAAAAAACCCTCGCTGACAGTGATATCGCAATGGTTAGCGGTTTCGAAGAGGCCTACGACGAGGACAGCCGACCGGGAAACGTAGTGAGTTTGCCTGTTGAGCAGCCCTCCCCGCGTACACGTTTCATAGAGACACTATGAAAGAGACCTGATGTTATCACATGGAATAAAAAGGGAACTGTGTCAATCAGAGGGACATCAATACGAGGCTCGAACATTAATAGTTTAATACAAGACGTATTATCACCCATCCCCAATCTGAAGAAACCTCTACCTGGGAGAACCCTGTTTACCGACGTGATACATCATGTCAACATCCCTGAAGAATTAATCGTGAATCCCGTGTACCGCCCGGCGCATGTACCTGACACGCCTAAGCTCCCTTGGTTACATTATGATAAATAACAATTTAACGTAAAATATTAGTTGTATTGCAAATGTTAAATTTATTTTAACGTCTGTAAAAAAATTGAATAAAAATGTAATTCAATGTATGAAAACCATTGATTGTGTAATTTATTTATTTATTTATTTATTAAAAAGTAACCACAAACAAAACACAAATTCAATCTGAATACAAAAAGTTTATTTGAACAAATGAATATACAGAAATTGAATAAAACAGATAATAATAATAATAATTAGAATAATTAAACAGAGTAATTTAAAGGTTTGCAACATTGGTTCCATTTGGCCTTTTGGCAGATATTAAATTCAGAGTTGCTAGTATATTCGTCTTGGATGATTTCACATTTCACGAGTAAGTCGTTCAAAAGCAGTTCATTTGTATAAGTGTTGTTCAAGATGTCTGCCGTAGAATAACCCCTGGCTGCTAATTTCAGGTAATGTAGACAGTGATGACCGCATGTGTCAGACGTCTGATGTTGCACTATTCTCGTGTTGTAGATCCATTTTTCCGCGTGCATAAGCATGAACGGGTGGAATTGCGGTTGAGGAAACATTCCGAAAGAATCAAAGATGTATGCTTGTTTGCAGGACGGTATAAAAAAAGCCACCCAATGCGAGCCTGGCTTGCTGGAATCATCCGTATTAGCAATGAGTAAAGCTGGATGCAGAGGTTTGAGTTGAAGCACCAAATCCGCCGGGAAAACACCTCTTGCCATAGTACATGTGAATGGATCTCTCTCAAGAGCCCTCCATAGCTCTTGCGTATCCATCGACCTTAATTTGTGAAATCGAAGCTCAAGGTTCTGTCTTTATTGATTTCTAGGAGATTCTGATATTGACAATAAGCAATCAGATTCACCGAGTTAGCTAAAGGTTCGGAAAACTGAACTTCAACGCTTAACGTACCGTTACGTATAAGGTTATATCTATCTGTATAATAATTCCTGTCCCCCGAAAGGTCAAAGGCCAGAAATGTGTAACCAGAACCGTAATCGAACTGACTGATGTCAACATCTCTGTCTTCTTTCCAAATCCCAAGTGCTTTCATGGAATGAACAAACTCTCTCAAGTATGACCCAGAGGAAAAATTCGGCGTCAGAGGGTTTAGAGGTATTGCATGAGTATCCAATGAGAGGGAGAAGAAAGATAGATTGAAATGTTGAAAGTTGAATGGATTCGAAGTAAAAGAACCATTCTGGGCTTCACTCGATGTAAATGCAAAAATCAACCGGGAGGGAATCTGACCAGTAATTAAGTTCTGTATGACGTGATTTCTAGTTCCCGTAGCAATACTCACGGACCTCATTTCAACCCGTCCGATAGGGTAAAACGCGTTAGCGGTTTGCAGAGTCTTTGCATGTGCTAATAGCGTGGCTGTGTTAACTTTAACTCTCTCGACATTCAGCGTTGCTTTTCGGATTGTAATCTGATAATTTGGGTTAGCTACATCAGACATCAGAGCAAAGGAGGGTTTACTTCTGTAAAGCCTCAGACGAAAATCCGTAGAGTTTAGTAGCAATCGACCCTGCCGAAAGATGTCTAAATGGAGCGGGCCTTCCATGTAGTAAACGCCGTTTCGTGCGAGTCTTTTACGTAACTTAAACCCATTGTTTGCATCGTCAGCATTGTCCATTTTACCGCTCGTGTCTTTACAATACCCTGCTGTTGTGAGTTGACTTTGTTTAGAAGTCTGCCCATAGTTGAAAAGAGTTTCAAAATAAGCCCTGTATGGATATAAGTTATTACTATGAGTAACTAACGTATCACCTAGATAGCAATCGACTTGTGAGAATAGCGAATGTAAGAAAAGGTTCACAGGTCCTGTTTTATCACCAGCTGGTAACGGTCCGTCCCCTTTGTTGATAACGACTTCTAAGTTTAATGTAGATTGATCGAGATCCGTGTAAAAATCTGCCAAACCAGGTACGTAGAATTCAATAGGCCCGTCTTGGCTGATGATGGCTGTTGGCTGGTACCCCGTGACGTGTCGCTTTTTCTGTTGGCCACTCGTGTGAGGTATAGAAAAAAATGTCGAGATCGCTGTTGAGACATTCAGTGCTCAGTTGGTGTATCATTGACACCATGATTACGTATGTATTAGGCGAAAACCGATGATAAAGGACGTATGTTTAAAATCGGCTTAGAACGTAGTTTTGTCTGTGTTTTTGTCGACTTCTTCTGTTTCTTCCTCTTCTTCTTCTTCTGTTTCTTCTGCCCGTTTTTCAGCTTTTTTGAACGCTGCACTCAACTTCTTTGTCTGTATTCACTCTTTAGAAAGGCCTCCACGCTGTTGCCTCTGGGTCTTTTTACATGTGAATGAGTAGGAAATTAACGCGACCTCTACCTCTCTGAACTCTAGCACCCATTTCCTGTATGGCATTACCTCCGGCTTCTTTCATTCGTGATGACAACGACTGTTTAAAATTTTGACCATGTATCACATCATTAAAAACGGAAACACCGCCCTTTAGGGCATGCCGACCGAGAATCTTGCCCATGGATTTGAGTAAAGGTGTTGCCAAGCGAAACAGATTTGAAAATACTGAACCGATCCCATTGCCTCTCTGGTAAACCGAGCCTCTAAACACGGGTAAACCATTCCCTCTCTGGTTTAAATAGTAACGCGATATTACTTCTTGGCTCGGCTGATAGGGGATATGCATCTTGAAGTAATCGAGGAGGAGAGAAAAAAGAAATCAACCTCGCACTACAGTTGTTTCTTACGAAAATGTAATTTCACTATGGTTTTACCTGTTAAAAACGCGAGCAAATCACCGTGGTCAGAATGAACCGCGATTTCAATCGTGTCAATGACGTTTTTACTTAAGGGAAAGTAGTCGGGTGAATGAAAAGTCTGATAAACCACTTCTCGTCTGGCATGTGAAACGGGTATGATTCGTAGGAGCGTAGCGAATGTGTTACCCACGACCTGTGGCTGTATGATGTTTGTATACAGATAAAAACCATGTATGCCACGTGTAAGATCTATTGGGATTGAGCCCTCACCGATAACGAGTTCTAGGGCGGCAAGTTCAGCCTGTAAACCCAACGTGTAACATAAACCCTCGCTAAAACTAATATAGCGGCCTTCTGTGCATTTGAAATGAAAACATTTGTTAGGTGTGAGATTGATTTTGTAAAAAGCCTGTTCTTTCAACGGAATCAACTTAACGAGCGCCTCAACAACATCCCTACGACTATCATAATACCCTTCGGGAATTTTTAAGATGCACTGTTCTAGAGTGTCAGGTGGATCAAAAATAACACAGCTGATAAATCCGTCCTTTGTGTCGTTTAAGGGCATAGTAATAGGCGTTTTCAATTTCTTGTTCAGAAACCTACCAGGTATAAACCCGATGTTGACAGCTGCTGGGAATTCGATGAACTGTGTTGAGGACCCCGTAAACAATACAAGATCATCAACTATCTTTGTCTCGACGCCCGTCGTTCTAAAACTATCTTTTAGAAAATCAATTGCGGCTACCCTATTTTGCAGTTTGGTACTCTTAAATTCAACAATTTTTTGATATAGAGGTGGCGACTTGGGATACCTTAACGTAACAGAAAAATCGGACACCCACTTAAACGGCTGGTTGTAATCCGGAGTTAGAGAGAAACGGTCCTCGTAGAAAATGTTTGGCGAAACATTGAACAACTTACAGAATTCGGGCGTGTTAAAGCGAATCCCGACATTCAGAGGCAAACTCATGATGATGTTTTGGTCTAAAGAAGGGTTATGGTAAATGAGAACATCTTTCAAATAGGCTTGTAACACCAATTCAACTTCGATTATGAAAGACTGGAATGTCGGAATTCTTACTGGTGAAACAATGCTGAAATCGATTTGTTCATCAATGTGATCAGCCTTGAAACCTATTTCGAAAGTGTTGTTTACCGTCGTAATGTTCTTGAAAAGGGCTGGGAAATGTGTTTCCGATAAACCAACCTCCCATCGCCCTTGGAAACGTAGCGTCCTCGGCAGTCTTGTGATAAAATGAGCTGTTGTATTGGTATGAATTTGTTCGCCCGTAGGTGTGTTTGACGGTAGCGTAACATAAAAATCCGTGTCTTCATACATGATGGCTGTACTCGGACCCAACTGCTGTCAATCGCCTCTCGTCAAGCATTTAAAAGATCTATCTCTCGTACCCAGCTGTTCATGCTGGCCGGGTAACCTTGCCATTTCACAAAAGCTTCGCGAACACCACGCCTCGTGCGCCAGCGAATAATATGTGCAATGTTAAAAACTTCAGGTTTTTTTCACCTTTTGTAACTCCTGATCATAGAATACATCTGAGATCTCGCTGCCATCGTAATCTTTAATTTTATACACAACAGGTTTTCTATAAATGATATTTGAAACCTCAAACACCTCCTCGGTCCAGTTTGGAAGATAGCCTTTATCAAATATGTTTTTCACTTTCGAAATACGTACGTAATCGCCGACTTACAACCTTGGCTTTGTTTGTGGTGCTGCTGTATAATAACTCTGTTGTTTCAACCATAGAGCTGGGGCATTTCGTTCATTGACATCAGCTGGTGCCATACCCAAGGCTCTGTGTTTGCGGTGGTTGTAGCTTAACACGAGATCCGGTAAGACATCGATGTATCTGTGTGTGTTGGTAAATGTAAAAAACTTAAACATCCTCGTTTTTAACGTACGGTTGAATCGCTCGACCGTAACGGCTTTCAAATCCGATTCTGTGGTGAAGAAATCGATGTCGAGTTCTTTAAAATAATCTTGAACGTGTTTGTTTAAAAACTCCTTCCCTTTATCGCTGTTCACTTTTACAGGAACACTACTGAGTGTGAAAATTTTTTGAAAGGCTTTCTGAAGTTCAAGTCCCCTCTTCGTTTTTAGAGGAATGACCCACGCATAGCGCGAGAAAACATCGATGCAGGTCAGTAGAAATTTATAACCATCGTTCTGTTTTGACAGACTGGTTAGATCAACCAAGTCCACTTGAAATTGCTCAAATGGCGCATATACACGCATGCGATTACGGGGGATAATGATGACGCACCGGTTTATGTAGCGTATAAGCTCTCACACCCCTTAACCATTCACGTGTCTCTTTTTCAGAATGATTTGTCTGTTTAGCTAAACCTTTCACACCACCAAAACCGGCAGCATTAGCGGGGTTAGAAAATGCATCATCCATGACCAAAATTTAAATTAAGTTATGTAAAGAACACCTCTGTATTTATTTATTTATTTATAACAGGTATATGAGAGTTCAGTCCCACCTTTTTAGACAGTATTAGTCCCTACACAGCTCCACATTTGTCATTTGAAACAATGTAGTCCTTAGTCGAAAATTAAAAAACAAAACAATACACCTTGAAACAGTAGTCGTTTTATTTAGAAAAAACTGTAAAAGAGCTTGGAAAAAATTTGGTTACCTGAGAAACAATAGTGAATTAGTAATTAGGTAATCAAAACCGAGGTGTGCCAGTACCGAACCCCCCTAGCCGGAATCAAGGGTATATAAGCGAATCAACAGGTGTTCACTTGTAAGCCAGAATCACCTAAGTGGCTTTTGCTGAGAGCATCAGGAGCCCCTCTAATCTTCCACCCGAGAGGATTAAAAAATTAATTTTATTTCAGGCCGCACCCAAAAAAAAGACCAACGCCCAAATGAAAAGGCCAATGCCCAAATTAAAAGGCCAACGCCCAAATTAAAAGCCAACGCCCAATTAATGGCCACTGCCCAAAAAAAAGACCAATGCCCCAAAACAGGGGCAGGGGGTGGTGGTGGGTCACGTGAGTCGCCTTCTGCACGCGGAGTGGCTGCAAGTCTGTGACGTCGGGCAGGGGAAGGGGGGGGGGAGTCACGTGATGCGAATACTGCACGCTGATTGGTGGAAAACGAGGTATAATTGGCCACGCCCACCTCATTAATATTCACCCCGAGTAGGAAGTCATCTACTAGTTTGATTTTTGATTGGCCCACTGGGGTCGAAGTTTCGGGGAAAAAGGGTTAAAAATAGATGACCGCTAGATCTGCCACTTGCCTTACCCTACTGTTGGGGGGGGGGGTTAATTTCTTTTTTATAAATGTATTTCTGCTTCACTGCGAAAGCTCCTCCTTGGAATGTTTACAAGATTTTATTAACATGTTGATCTTGGTGGCGGTATTTTTTATTTCTGTTCATGTCTCAGTTAGCGTTCAAATTCGAACCCACTTTCATGCGAACTTTTTAGCTTAGAATCACCCATACATACTGCCTGCCCTAAAAGTTTGTAAAAGTATTTTTGAAACACCCTGTATACAGGGTGTCCCATGTATCAGCGAAGGTCTGTGGTCTGGGGCCACCAATACCTATCAATTGGACCCCATGTATGTTCCGCGATTTTTTGTAGTTTTCGAGATATGAATTTTTTTGTTTTATTTTCAGATTTTCAAAAATTGTGGACGGTTTTAGCTATAACTTTTTCTGTGAAGTGATTCTTTGAGATTTTCTTTGTTAGTATTATGGCTAGCATGTGTATTCGTCTGTAACAACACTAAACACCAAAATTCTAACTACTACTAGCTCAGATTTTAATCACAAAATTAAAATTTCTGTTTGAAAGAAATTGTTACTTGATTTCAGCTTGAAAAAAAAATTACTTAATCCTGACTGAATAACTTCCTGATAATCTTAAAAACTTTATGGGTTTCTTAGCTCTCAAAATAACACAAAAAAGTTGGTTTTTTTACATCTTTTTATCTAACATTCCTAATTTCATTATTTTCGACTGTATCAACTTTAAACTCCGTTTTCGCGTAAAAATGCCGTATAAAGTCCCAACTTTTTTGTGTTATTTTGAGAGCTAAGGAACCCATAAAGTTTTTAAAATTATCAGGAAGTTATTCAGTCAGGGTTAAGTAATTTTTTTTCAAGTTGAAATCAAGTAACAATTTCTCTCAAACAGAAATTTTAATTTTGTGATCAAAATCTGAGCTAGTAGTAGTTAGAATTTTGGTGTTTGGTGTTGTTACAGACGAACACACATGCTAGCCATAATACAGCGGTCGCCGCTTAATGTATACACGGTTAATACAAACAATCGGTTTGTGTGACCATTTTTGTAAAGACCCGAACGAGTGTATACTATTACAAGCAAAAAATTTCGTTTAATGTATACAGCAGTTCGGTTAATACAAACATGTTTTTAATAAAATACGTACAGTATTGGCCAGCAGTGGCAATTTTATCGTCGGCCATTTTCCTTTTTGCTCACATGCTCCGATGCTCGACTGTGATTGGATGAAGGTCGTCCGTCCATTGGCAAAAGTTGAACATTTTTCAATGCTTTGCGGCAAAGCTTCTCTATGTTCATGGAAGTAAAGAAACTGCACATGCGCTATAGCCTCTATAATCTAAAACTTGGCACGCGATGCTTGCCGCGCCAATATGAATAACCCTAAGGCGGAAGCTTTAAGCTATGCTGGAGTTGACGAACCTCTCAGACAAATAGGATCGAAATACAGTAAGTGATTGTTAATTCTTATTTTTCCTGGAATTGTGCTGTTCTGTACAGGCGTGCAAGCGAACTTTATTAGAGTACAAGTGCATGTACATTACTGTACTGTACAGTAAAAATGGAAAAGAATAAGCGAAAGAATTTAAGTCTTCAGGAAAAAATTGATATTTTACAACGCTATGATAAACTGCCTAAAATGAGCCTTCGAAACGCAGCTGTGCAATTACACGTATCGCATTCAATTTTGTGGCAAATCGTAAAAAATAGGGAAAGGATTGAGAAGGCTGTGCAACTGAATGAAAATCCAAAAGGAAAGAGGAATCGTTCGGGAAAAGACAGAGAGGTAGAATCAGCATTGAAGCTATGGTTTACTAGTGTTCGTGAGCGCGACGCTCGAGTTGACGGACCTCTGATGAGACAGAAAGCAGAAGAACTTGCAAAAAAAATGGGGAAAAACGACTTTGCTGCCACGGAGGGATGGTTCCATCGCTGGAAGAAACGTGAAAACATCACGTACAAACGAACTTATGGTGAACAGAAAGACGCAAACAATTCTGCAGCTGAACACTGGATAAAGAACGAATGGCCAAAGATTATCTCGGAATATCCTGAAAATGATGTTTACAATGCGGATGAGACCGGGCTGTATTACCGTGCCTTGCCCGAACACACGTACATGTTCAAAGAAGATACGGCAAAAGGCTGCAAAGTATCAAAAGAACGCCTCACAATTTTATGTTGTGTCAGTATGTCTGGGGAGAAGAAAAGCATGTTAGTGATAGGCAAAAGTAAGAATCCTCGATGCTTCAAAGGCGTGAAAAAACTGCCAGTGGAATATTGCGCCAATTCTAATGCCTGGATGACGACTTCAATCTTCAATGATTGGCTACTGAAATGGGATAAAATACTGGATCATAAAATTGTTCTTCTTATTGACAACTGCACAGCACATGTTGTGAATTGCATATTAAAGCACATCAGAGTCGTTTTCTTACCTGCCAACACGACGTCCCTACTTCAGCCTTGTGACCAAGGCATAATCCGAGCCCAAAAAGCTTATTACCGTAAGGAAATGAAATGTCGGATTTTGGAAAGCATTGATAGAGAAACATCAGAAGAAGCACGTGCTAATGATTTGGCTAAATCTGTTAGTCTGTTGGATGCCATTCACCTATTGGTCGCTTCATGGAACCATGTGTCAGCCAGTACAATCAAAAACTGTTTTGCACATGCAGGATTTACTGAGAACTCTAGTGATAATGCGGACGACACAGCAGAAACGTCCATTTTTCCGTCCGATATATGTATGACACAATCTGATTTTGAGAATTGGATATCCATTGACGAGAATGTATTCATCGCAGCTCCGCTAACAGATGAAGAAATTTGTCAGACTGTGACAGAAACGGAAAAACAGAACGAAGAAACAGAAATTGATGATTCTGAAATCGCAGCACCACCAACACACTCAGAAATGAGAAATGCACTCGACGTATTGAGACGTGGAGTTCAATATTGGTCAACCGATTTTGAGTTACAATACCAATATGAAAATTTTATTAATCAACTAATTATAAAAAACACAAAGCAATTGAAAATCACTGATTTCATATCATAAATGTAATCTGGTAAATAAATATAATAAAATACGTATATACTGTAATGAATTACTACACATCTAATCTATATATAGTTCATTATTGAAAATGTAATAAAAGTTATGAAAACATTTGTATAAACTGATGTTTCTGTTTTTTTCGGTTAATAAAAACAATCGGTTATTAGAGACAGATAGACCTCGTCTCATAGTGTCTACATTAAGCGGCGACCACTGTACTAACAAAGAAAATCTCAAAGAATCACTTCACAGAAAAAGTTATAGCTAACACCGTCCAAAATTTAAAAGAATCTGAAAATACTTACTTACTTACTTTTCAAACCCGCTTATCCGTTAGGGTCGCGGGGGCAGCAGCCCTATGGAGGATCTCCAGCGATCGCGATCTTCCGCCATCAGGCGCATGTCCTCCCTGGTAATATCCAAGCGACTCGAACCCAGATTCTCCATGTAGTCTAGCCACCTGGTTCTAGGCCGACCCCTTGGTCTCTTACCCACCGGCTTGGAAAGTAACAACTGCCTAGGAAGACTAGTTTGCGGCATCCGTATCACGTGGCCATACCAGCGCAACTGAGACCTCTCAATGCGGAGAAGTAGCGGCTCAACACCTAAAGATTCCCTTATTGTGCTGCTGTACACTCTATCTAGTAGGGTAACACCTGCAACACCTCTCAGAAATCTCATTTCGGCCGCTTGTACCCGCGATCGCACTCTTTCGGTCATTACCCAAGCCTCATGACCATAGGTGAGAATGGGGACAAAGATGGATTTGAAGACGGAGAGCTTAGCTTTGTTACTCAGCTCGCGTTTCGTTACCATGAATCTGAAAATAAAAAAAAAAAAAAAAATCTAAAAAAAAATAGTACAATATGAAAATAAAAACGAGAGTAGTAAAATAAAATAAAACAAACTTTCAGGAATGTACTTTACACAAAAATATATTTCAGCGTCCGCTTTAAATTAATTTTTATATATTTCAGCGTCACTTAGTAGAATGACGTCCAATTGGAAGGGAATGTTATTGAAGAAGGGGGAAAGCTTATGGCAAAAGAAAAAAAAGTAGGTCCAAATTTAGCAACAGATAGCGCTGTAAGCATCAGATTTTCGACTACAAATGACAAATGAATCGTAAAACAAAGGCTAAGGTGTAAGTTACACGTTAAACCAACTGTACTGTTTAGTGTGCAAAGCATCCATCAAATCAGTTTTTTAAATTGCGGGAGACTGGCTCAAAACATGTTCAATATGCTGTCCAGCGTTCTGTGCAACAAGTTGAAATCGAGAAACAGCATGTTCCACAACTGATCGAAGTGTCTCCGGCGTTACGTTCAGAATGTGTTGCGCCATGCGTGCCTACAATTCCGCTAAGTTTTTAATACAAATGAAATGAGTCGTGCGCATGACAGGTACTTTAATTTACATATTCTGTAGGGTGCCTAGATAAGTGCGGAGAAGGGTGGTGACAACTCGCCATTTTGAATCCGGAAGTACTCAGCCACGCATAGGAAAACGCATGCTTTTTGCACAAATACTCGTAAGATATTTAGAGTCTCGCTTGGTAATGATAGAATTTTCTTTATTTGGTTTGCTGATCCTTTTGTTGTATGTAATTGAAACTTTAATCACTTGTGGCCTTTTAAAATAGATTATTAACATCGAATTTTAACGAGCAGACGATGCCTGCAGTATTCGCTCCGAAAAAGGTGGAAGGCTTTTTCGTTTTCCTGCAAGTGTTGCAAGGAGAAAATTATGGCTAGTTAAAATGTATTGTGACCCGCAATAAGCCTATATCAAATTCTTTAATTAAACATCAATCTCTATTCTGACAAATGACTTGATCCCAGAGTACCCACCAGTTCCTCTTAAAGCTAACATGCGCTTAATCAGATAAAACCCAGGAGAGACACCGCTTTTAATAAACAAATGAATTCTTTATTCAATTTAAATTATATTGAAATAAACAAATTATGAGGGAGGGATTAGTTTGTTAGCAACAGGGAATATCAGCATTCTTAGATAAAATAGTTTATGAACGAGCGCTTGGTATTACTTAACATTTAACATAATTTTCTAAGAGATTCTTTCCCTCGCACTATACGGTATAATACTTAAAAAATAATGTTCTGCGCAGTAACACATTTCATCAATGAGATCTCAGCGTTTTTTCTGATGCATTTATTAATTTAACACAAATCCACAAGTACTTATCTTTATTTGCACACTCGAAAAGCCGTTTCACTCACACATTTGGATCATTGTTTTTCAACGATGCACTTACAAGTTGATGCTGTTTCGACGCTCCTTGCTAGCTGGCGCTAGCCCTAAGTGGTTCCGCTGACGATGCTCCGGTGTGTACCTTATCGATGCCCCTTCATTGTCACAGCATTCCTACTGAAGTCCAACGAAGTTCACTCCATGGTCACAGAAGTTGCCTCCAGTCTCTTAAGCTTTCTGCACCTTGTCCAAATGACTATCGCCTGCCTGCGATATGTTAGGAAACATTAATTCCGATTATGCACAAATGCGAGCACTGTCTTGTGTGTGCATTCACTCACTGAATCTAAATATGAATGATGTGAATGTGTAATATCGTTCACAATGCAAATTTCAGTCATCGACACTCATAGGTAACGTTCTACTTATTGATAAAACTGCACCGTTCTATGATTGCGGAGTTCGATGCATTAGCACTAGTGATTAGCTGCATTAGTTCATTCCCGCTTCCATTTCTCGTCTTCCGTACTTTCCCTCTCTCTTCGAAGGAAAGAATCTCTGACCAATCAAATTTAAGTATTTCAAAATTTGAGCAGTTACAACCTTCACCCCCCCCCCCATTCCAAAATTAGATCTCTCTCCTCACCGCAGTCTCCCCTCCCGATGTTTCTATGGCAACACAAGAACGGAATGGCAAGAGAGCGAAAAATAGGGACAAAAAATATTTATTCTTATTAGGATTACATAGTGCTTCTCCATTAATTATTTGATCAATGGGAATGCAATTTAAATACACAGATTCAGACCACTTCGAAGTAAAAATGTGTGCTTAAAAAGTTTTTTTTTCATATATTTTTTATTTTATACGTTTTATTCTTGGATTTGCACTTTTTTGGGGGTAAATTTAGTTATCTTTTTCTATAATAAAAACGAACGAATGGTTTTACATACAACTAAAGGCCTAATTTAAAACTGCATAACTTCAAATACAAGTAAACTTATTTAAAATAACGACGAATTTAACATAGTAACTCAATTGTCACTTTCGACCATGGATTCAAAATGGCGGCTCACGCTTTAAGCTTACGGTATAGGTTGTCACCACCCTTCTTCGCACTTATCCAGGCACCCTAATATTCTGACGCTTACAGCGTCATCTGTTGCTAAAATTTGGACCTATTTTTTTTTCTTATGCCATAAGCTTTCCCTTTTCTTCAATAACATTCCGTTCCAATTGGACGTCATTCTACTAACAAGGGAACCCCACATAGCCTAGCCGCTTTAACAATGGAGTCCTTGTATGGCTATGTATGCTGAAATTTTTTCGTTTTCAGGATTTATTTTGAAAGAAACACAATTTCGCACTCTCTTATTTTGCAAGCATCTATAGTAGCTTCAGATGAGTAACATATTTCAATTTGGTGGAAATCTGTGACATACATGTTCGAGGGATTCCCACAAGTAAATTAAATTTTGTTTTGATATCCATAACATGTGTCAATCGTAGTTTCCAAAACAGAGGCAGCGACCACCGCTGCCGCTGCTGTTGTCATCGCGCGCGCATACCTTCAACCAAGTCACACCGAGCCATGTGAATGTACAGTTTCATGCCGTTTAATACACAGACTGCGCGAAATAATCTGAGGTGAACCAAGCGAGCCAGAGGGGCAGTTTCATGCCGTTTCATACACAGACTGCGCGAAATAATCTGAGGTGAACCAAGCGATCCAGAGGGTCAGTTTCATGCCGTTTCATACACAGACTGCGCGAAATAACCTGAGGTGAACCAAGCGAGCCAAAGGCGCAGTTTCATGCCGTTTCATACACAGACTGCGCGAAATAATCTGAGGTGAACCAAGCGAGCTAGAGCGGCAGTTTCATGCCATTTCATACACAGATTGCGCGAAATAATCTGAGGTGAAGTAAGCGAGCAAGAGGGGCAGTTTCATGCCGTTTCATACACAGACTACGCGAAATAATCTGAGGTGAACCAAGCAGAGCCAGAGGGGCCGTTTCATGCCATTTAATATACAGACTGCGCGAAATAATCTGAGGTGAACCAAGCAGAGCCAGAGGGGCAGTTACATGCCGTTTTATACACAGACTGCGCGAAATAATCTGAGGTGAACCAAGCAAAGCCAGAAGGGGCAGTTTCATGTTGTTTCATACACAGACTGCGCGAAATAATCTGAGGTGAACCATGCAAGCCAGATGGGCAGTTTCATGCCGTTTCATACACAGACTGCGCGAAATAATCTGAGGTGAACCAAGCGAGCCAGAGGGGCAGTTTCATGCCGTTTCATACACAGACTGCGCGAAATAATCTGAGGTGAACCAAGCAGAGCCAGAGGGGCAGTTTCATGCCGTTTCATACAGACTGCGCAAAATAATCTGAGGTGAACCAAGCAGAGCCAAAGGGACAGTTTCATGCCGTTTCATACAGACTGCGCGAAATAATCTGAGGTGAACCAAGCGAGCAAGAGGGGCAGTTTCATGCCGTTTCATACACAGACTGCGCGAAATAATCTGAGGTGAACCAAGCAGAGCTAGAGGGGCCGTTTCATGCCATTTAATATACAGACTGCGCGAAATAATCTGAGGTGAACCAAGCAGAGCCAGTGGGGCAGCTTCATGCCGTTTCATATATAGACTGCGCGAAATAATCTGAGGTGAACCAAGCGAGCCAGAGGGGCAGTTTCATGCCGTTTCATACACAGTCTGCGCGAA
>JAHWFO010023473.1:1065593-1127667 GCA_023313115.1 Rhysida immarginata
AAATTACCAAGTACAGAATTGCTTTAGAAAGGTCCTGGATCTCCACAGTGTATTCTGCAATTTCAACAAATAATAAACTGTTAGGAAATAAAGAAATTAAACTGGAGCAAACTCTAAGCATCAGGTAAATGATATTAATTAGAAAAATGGATAGAAAAATTCTGCGACTTGTATTCGAACCTGGAACCTCGACTGTCATGGTCAACGCCTCTACTAATTATTTCTCATGTTTCTCAATAGTGTGCTAACTCTTCATTATTTCCATTTACTGCTCATTTTTAAAGCTTTTCAAGAAAATGTTACATTCTAACAACTATCAATTCTAAGAAAACCACAAAGGACAGGAATTATATATATTGTTAAAATTTCCGACGCCTTCTCAGTGATTCTCAGAGGAGGAAGACCCTTCCAGCTGTATGCTGACGACCATTACGCGAAACTTTAAATTATAGTCAGGTAATTAGAAAGCCCGAAGAATATTATATTTTATAAGAGGGTGGTCCGCGATTTATGCATGTAAGTCGTGTGTCCTCAAAATATTTTTGTTAATGAAATTTACAAAATGATCAGTCTTGAGATTCATTTACATGTCTTAATGAACATGTCTTACATACATAACAATTTGATTGGCTGAATCTGGTATATTTTCTCCAATTATTGTATTTAATGCCATTTCATTTTTAGAATTCTGTGTTGCTATCACTACTGCTGAAACAAACAGAGCCAGTCTATTGTTGCACAAACTTTACCTTGCATTGTTCGTCATGAGATATATATTTTTGGCCCATAATTTGAATTTAAATCCATGAATTATTATCGATAAATATTATTTTTTCGAAATCTCATGTAGACAGTGACCTTCTTCTTGCTTTGAAGATCAAATTTGCAAATTTCATCAAAATTGGAATTAAACTATAGATTTATGTAAGAAAGAAACAGACCTATCGATCGCTATGCATCTCAAAATGGCTAGACTAATCTTGATGAAATTTTTCATGGTAATTCCAATGGACCCTGGGAAGTTTTTAGGTAGGTCATGGTGGAGATATCACGCTACATGGACAGCACACTCTACAATTTGTTACCCCCCTCCCTAAAAGAGATTAATATGGTTAATTATGTAGTGCCACACCAGTATATGTGTTATGTTTGTAGTGTCACAACAGTAAATGTGTTAAATATACAATGCAACACCAGTTAATGTGTTAACAAATTTTCAATCCACCTTCCCCACCCCCCTCCTTAGGGGTTGGTTTTCCATATTCTTGTGTTTTTAAACCACCCCTGTATTAGAGGAAACAAAACAAAAAAAAAATTATTCAAATCGGTCAAGCCGTTTTTGAGTTTTAGCGAGACTAACGAACAGCAATTCATTTTTATATATATAGATTGCTGAATTCTGTCTTGTCGTATATTCTTAAATACGTGGACTAAAGCCGAGTGATAGAAGGTGTTCTGATTTGTCCTTAAAATTAATATTAAAGTCTCCTGCTATAATAATCTTTTCGTGTGCACTGATAGCATTCTTAATGCATTCGACGGCAATGTTCAGAAGGCATTTTAGTGATTTATATACGGTTAAGGATCGAACACCAAATTCTTTGAATTGGAGACATGCACAATGCCCACCCCCTGGACTATCTATAAATAAAGCCTGAAGAAATTTAGAATTCGGGTCAACAGGCAGAGCTCTCTAGCCTAATTCGTCTATTATCATCTCATAAAGACTTCGGTTTTCACACCCATGAACTACTCTAAGTAAGGAATTAAACTTCTCCACGAGATCTTCCTCAACATACCTACCACAATCTAATAGATAATTATACAATAACTGAAAACAAAGCATTAACCTTACTACGACAGAAAAGACGAAAATGAAGCCTATGCATCACGCGGGGAAAGAAAAACTTTGGATGGGTTTATTTTTCCTGCAGTGCCACTATCGCCATCTAATGGCGTTTTTGTTTTTGTGGAAAAATATTGCGATTCTAACTTTATATAAAAAAAAAACTAGTATTAAAGTCCGTCGTATGACGGCTGCCACAGTAGGTGAATCTAAAAATTCGATTTTAATTAAGAAATGTTGTCTGTGACAGGATCGTTAATTGACCCGACTGCCAATAATAAAAAAATGCTGTCAATATGAGAGCGATATTGTCAAAATAGCTGAAGAATATGTTCTTACTTACTTTTCAAAGCTGCTTATTTAGAGTCGCGGGAACAGGAGCCCTATGGAGGATCTCCAGCGCTCGTGATATTTCGCTATCAGGCGCGTGTCCCCAAGCGCCATAAGTCAGATTTTCCATGTGGTCTAGCCACCTGGTTCTAGGCCGACCCCTTGGTATCTTACATAACCACCGGAATGAGAAAAAACAACTGCCTACTATCACTTGTTTGTAGCATCACGTGGCCATACCAAAGCAAAAGAGAACTCTCTGTTCGGTGAAGTAGCGGCTCAACGCCTAAACATTTATTATGCTGCTATGCAGTCTGTGTAGTAAAGTAACACCTACCACGCCTCTCGGATTCTTATTTCTGCCGCTAGCACACGCGACCGCACTCTTTCAGTCATTACCCGAGATTCATGACCTGCCGCTAACACACACAATTGCACTCTTTCATCTTATTATCTGGAGATGAGAATGGGGAAAAAGATAGATTTGAAAACAAAGCTTGGCTTTCTTCCCTAGTTCGTGTGGTTATTACGTATCGCTACAATTCGCGTCTGACAAAGCTTGCGTACCGATCCGAGCATCCGATAAATAATGTTAACCATGTTACTTGCTTATGATCTTATTTGAAAGCCCGTCGTACGACAATTGCCACAATAGTGCAAAACGTAAATTCAATTTTATTTTTAAAAAATCGTCTGTGACAGGACTGTCAAAAGTAAAAAAGTAGCTGTCTGTCACGGAATTCGAGCAACATCACGAATTCCGGTGACGTCATCCATCGATACTGAACTCGTATCTTCCACCGAACGAAACCAGAAGATGGATGGCGAAACCGAACACATCAACATCGGAGACACGCAGGAGGAGCCAATCAGCGTGAGCCGCGGGAGATTCGGCGAGGCCAAGGAGAGAGCCACAGTGGTTCTAATGGAGCCAGGAGAGATGGACGGACAAAGGACGATTGGAGGAAGGTGAGGGCAGCGCAGCCGAGCAAAACGTTGTTAACTATAAGGCCGAGAAGAGAAGGCGACGGAAAAAGGATTCCGGTTCGGCCAGCTTCCCGACCTGCGACGTCGAGCGTGAGCGCCCCCGATACAACGAAATTGCCAGCGTAGCAAGATGTCGGCCCGAGCGTGAGCGGATCAAAGCCCGCCGTTCCTAGGATTACGTCCCGTCTACCAGCCTGGACTGTTGAATGCAGAACGTTATGCCTGGTGAGTGCACAGTTTCGTGTAGGTCTTAGTTATTACTTAGTGAGGCGCTGTTTTCCTGAGCTTGGGTACAGCGAAGTGAAACCCGCCTCAAATGTGCAAGGGCTGTGGCCGTTCGGTATTCAAGCTTACCTGGACCATTATCTGGGCTTCACGTTGATAAGGAGTGGTGTGGAAGGTCGTGCATGAGTCGTCCTGTGCATCCCATTTGTCTTAGCTCCGAATAGTGATTGCGAACAGCTTTGTGTATTTGCGATGTGCTCATGTTCGTTAATAAGAGGAATATGTTATTTTCTAATGCTCATTAGTTTTATGCCCTGTTTTTGTTAACGAAGGAGCATTCGTCGTCTGGTATTCCTGTGTGGAAAAAAAAATTAAAGCCTTCCAATCTGTGCGTCGGCATCAGTTCTCAGACGAAGTGATATTACGTCGTTTCCACAAATTTGTGTAGTTTGTGGCATATAAGCCAATGTTGGTGTACCTTATTTATTTACCTTATTTGTGACATATTTATTCCGGTTATATTTCCTGATTTGTGTATTTATAGCCGTATGTATTAAGGACGTTTGTTCTAGAACTGGACCTAATTCTATAACTGTATGCGCCGGTGTTCGGTCATATGTTTCAAGCCATTAATTGGCAACCTTTTGTGTTTGGTGCGGTGCTAAGTTTTACCGTTTAGGATTTTCATTAACTATCAAAGTTTAAGGACTTGGTAGCTCTAGAACTGGTTGCCATTTTGTGTCGCCGTAGTGTTGTACGGGTCTTCAATTGTATTATAGTATCAATCGCTTAATTTGTTCTTTATGATCTATATTAATGTAGCCGGATAAGGCATACTTGTGTATCAATCTCATTCCAATTTTGAATGGTTCATTTAGGCATACAATGTGACTTGAATGTATTGCTAATTGATATATGGTGGTGTAACGATAATTGTAGCTAATCATTATTGTTAAGGTTTACTTTCACCATTATTTAATCTCTTTATTGAGTTTTATTTGGCCTTTAGGATAAGTTATTCTATAGGTTAATCTGCATTTATTTACTCAATTCTTTATTTGCTAAAGGAATCCAATTGGATCCTTTAAGTATTCATTCCTTGATTATGACTTACTTCTAAATAAACATTATTTATCATATTTGCGTCATCTGTCACTGGATTTATTTCCACTGCGTATTTCTCTGTGACATTGCAAATCCTCACTTTCTTTGAGCGACTCTTTCTTGCCCATTTTCTCAAGATCTTTCTAGGGGAAGATGTGATTAAAAATTGTTTTTAGACTAATCTGGTGTTGCTCTACAGGGTAGCAATTGGAAATTTTTCTTTATCTTTAATAGTTTTTAGTTAGCAAACGGATGACCTTAAATTTGGGAGTCAAGGTCAAATTTGAGTGCGGCAATGAATTCCCCACTCCCCTATTACCTACAAACCACACTCATCAGATCTCGCCTACTTGGGAGCTTTGAGATACCTGCCATGTTACCAGACTTTTTGGACACCCTGTAAATTAAAACCAAAAAATTAATTATATACATCAATATATAAGAGAGGATAAGTGATGAGATAAAAAATCAACAGTGTAAATTAGATAAAATATTTACACTACTGATTTTTTATATACATTAATGCCGAACACTATTATTCATTTCATTATATTTTGGTCCTTCGACCAAACTGATTAACCGCCATTTTGACCCTGTTCCCGAAGAGATAGGACACATATGCCTGTTAAAACTTATATTTATTTTTAAACTCTATCAGAATGTGAAGGCAAAATGAAAAAAAAATGGAAAAAGTGACGACGGAACGACCGACTTTGCGAATACAGTAATGATTTTTTAATTCATTAACATCGTTCTGGCAATGCAGTACCACACATTCTCAACTGATTTTTATTAAAATTTAAATAAAAATTAAATTTAATTTAATTATTTAAAATAGCTAAAATTACTTATTTAGGTTTAATTTAATTTTCCTACTGTATTTAGTCTAGCGCGAATTTTTTTTAATGATAATAGATATAGTAAAAAGCGTTGCCAACGTCGGCTGCGACTAAAAAACCTATGACGTCAGTATTTATTCGGAATGTAACAATCGATGTTTTTTCGTTTGTTAGAAACAATAAAGGTTGGATTGTTGCTCGGCACTATCAACACCTCCTAGAAAGAAAGGGTACGTTGTACTGGGTAGCGATTATTCTTCTGTGATGCAAATTTGACGTCAGAGACTGTAATGCGAGGCCTACGAGATAACAAGGCCTGGAAGCGAAATGGTCACCTGATCATCGGGGTGCTAGCAACAACCCAACCTTCATTGTTTCCAACAAACGGAAAAACATTGATTGTTAACATCCAAGATGGAGACAATGAAGATTGGATTGTTGTTAGCACGCCGATGGTCAGGTGACTTTTTCGCTTCCAGGCCTTGTTATCTCGTTGGCCTCGCTGTAATGGCTTGACAAATTTACGTCACAGACGAACAATCGCTACCCAATACTACGTGCCCAAAGCCTCACAACTGAAAAGTCATACATTGTTACATCATCATAAGTGGACCAAATTTAGGGCTTACTATTGGTAGAAATACGATCAACAATGGTCGAATTATGATGATGTAACAATATGAGACGTTTCAGTTGTGAGGCTTTCTTTCTAGGAGGTGTTGGCACTATGGAGCAGGAGGAGTTAGCATTTTATATTTAAGATGATTATAGAAAAACAACTCATTTATTTTATATTTGGCTTTTATTCTTAATGTATTTACGTTTATTATATTTATATTTTTAATTTCTAATTTTTATTTTGAACAAAACAGTTTCTGTATCAGTTTCGTTTCAGGAATAGCTGAAGATACTGACCGATAGCACATTATTGAGAGATTATCATTATCATTATTTTAAGACCATAAACTTCTTATAGGTTTTCCTGTAATCTATAAGTGAAGAACCATTTTCTGTATTTTTTTCGAATTTTTAGGCTCAGTAGTTACGGAGATAAGGTGGGGGGGATGGTCAATTTTCATCTTTTTTCTTAAATAACTTTAAAACTAATTATTTTAGAATTATAAAAAAATAAATATATGAGACCCTCACAACAAACCCTTTCATTTAATATGTCACAGGGTACAGTTTGCAAAACTTTTTTTTTAATTTTCTAATTTGCCCCCCAAAAGTGACCCCCATATTCAGAATTCATTTATTTACGTTACACGTCTGTATTTGGGTCACAGAAATTCATATGTGTACCAAATTTCAACTTAATTGGTCCAGTAGATTCAGAGTAAATTGGCTGTAACAGACGGACAGACAGACAGAAAAACACAGGAGTGATCCTATAAGGGTTCCGTTTTTTCATTCGGACGTACGGAAACCTAAAAATATTTAATCCAAGTTCAGTACGGTTCTAAACGGCTCAGTATAGTTTCCCCATTGAAAGTAGAGAACAAGTGGAAGCACTTGATGACTGTGTATAAAAAAACCAAAAGACTACAATAACTAAAGCGGGGTGGAGCGTCGCACTTTCTACAAGGAACTTGATCAACTAATGGAGTGTGGTATGCTCATTTTTTTTTTTATAAAATATTTTATTTTATTCAAGAAGACCATTCGAACTCAACCAACAGTAAATTACGGAAATTTAATAATGAACTTCATGTCAACGACGGTATGATCGTCCGAATTCTATATGCTTCAATCACTGTGAGTGAAGATGTTTTATTAACCCTATTAACGAACTTTACAACCATTTTTGCTCTAAATAAATTATTCATTGGACCAATATTAAATGAAACTCGCACTATTCTTCAGTCAATCTTATTCAACATTTAGAATGTTTATTATCTTTCTCTATTAGAATTATAAAATATTTCGAACGTTTAATAGGACTCTGAACATAGAAAACCATTAGTTATAATTTCTTCTTTGGAATTTAACTTCAAGTTATCGAGCGATTATATTTGGTGACATGGATTAGTTGTCACGAAGGCTTTGTCAGGTCGAGTGGACTTATTCACATTCCTCTTCCTGAACTGTGAGCCCTAATTTGAATCTGTCATCATGTGATTGTTCAAGTTCCGTATATCAGAAGTGGAGTTTATTTCAATTGACCCTTTACATGTTAATCATTTTTCAGAGTTATGTGATTATCTCAATTTACATCTTCTCCAAGAAAACTAGTATTTTTTTTCTTGTTCTTCTAGCTGAATGAGAGAGAGACTTGTCTGAAACAGAGATTGAGCGAGATCGGATGACGACTGAGTTGTCAACAAACGGAGCATGAAGCAGTCATCTCTTAGTTAGAGTGAAATCTTTCACAATAACTTACTTATGATTATCAGTTTACTCACCGAATTCAAAGAGAAATAAAATGATATTATTATCCATTATTATTATCACTTGTTTCGATGAGGTTATGAGTTAGGCCATCGAATCGCGGAGCCAGTATCAGACCCCCGCCCTCCATTCCATCTCATTGCAGCGAGAAAACGACAAGCAAGCCGGGTAAAATCATTCATTTGCTCGTTCTCTACTTCGTTTTGGCCATCATAGATAATTATTTATAAAGAATGTTCCCTACTTTTGGTGTTTTCTATCTTTAATTCTCTTAGATTCCCCCATAAATGAATCATGATAATGAAATATCAATTATGAATGAGTCAGGAGATAATGAAATATCAATTATAATAAATTTTAATTAATTAACTTACCTTTTTATTGCACAGCACTGAGCTTCATTCAATTAAATTCTTTATTATACCTTTATATATTTTACACACTTTTGTACATTTTATACATTCACCTTTTACCTTGTTAATAAATGTTTACTTTACAATTTGTGTCTGTCTCCTTGGGAAAAACAAACAAAAGCCTCAGATTTTAAAGCCTTAGTGCAATCATCTACTAAGCCGAACCACCACTCTTTATCCCATCCGAAAAAACGGATGGAAGGTGCACCTAGGGATCTTAAATTGGCTATTATTGAAATTTGCCAACAGTCTTCTAAATTTTAACGTTTAATAAGGTCCTGGGTTCGCACAGGGGCATGATCCCAAAATAGAGCCACCTGCAGCTGCAAGCAACATTACAGGCTGCTTAATGAGGTAAGTAATTTTTAGATTAGAATGCATTTTACGGACAAAATTGCTTGTGATTCTTTGACTTGATTGTATATGTAATATTAAACTTTCCCCTAACAGGGCTGCTTCACTAATGTCGGGTGCCTCCTCTGAAGATACAGGGTTACAGAACTCTTCAGCCCGAAGCACACCGCCCATCAGTCCACAATTACCATAAACCCCTCGCAGGTCACAAGAGCCTGTGTGGGTCAGTGAACTAAAGGACACGATGAAAACAAAATGCAGCTCCAGCAAAACTTGTGGGCATTAGAAAGGATCCATGATCTGGAGGCAGAGAAAGTCGGGATTTTAAAGCAACGTCTACAAGGAAACAAAAATTAAAGCTTAATTTATAGTGTTTTTTCACAATATTTATTATATGGTGGATTTAGCATATCGGTCTCGGCTATATAACCATCTTCAGTGTTTTTTTCTATGTATAGACTATAGAAAACGCACTGAAGATGACTATATAGCCAAAACCAGTATGCTAAATCCACCATATAAAAATGTTGTAAAAAGAAACCAATTATAAAAAAATCATTATTAAAACCATGACTACTTCTAAATACGAATAAATGCAGTCCAAATTTATTTCGAAATTTTGTTTTATTTTTATTGAAACAACATAGAAGTCGCTTTTCAACAGCCCTAGTTCATGTTGTTCAGGAGTAAGCAAAAATGATTCACATTCATTTAGTTCCTCCATGATAATAGCTGCTTCTTCTTCCGGAGCAGCACTGACCTCGTCTTCAGAAGAGATACAGATGTTGTGGAGAACGGTTGCAGCTAAAATTATTGCTGGAATCCTGTGTGTTTCTTTTGGACCACCATGCTCAGACGGCGGAAGCGTCCTTTGAGCATACGAAATGCCCTCTCTACCACTGATCCAGTCTTTGACAATGCGATATTGAATCTCTGTTGCTTTTGAGATAAAGTTCCATTGTCTTTAAATAGGACAATTAATTAATCCATAGATGGATAAACTAAATCGCCTAATAAGTGCGTGTCATATACACAAAATAAGAATCCTTTTTTTCCCCTGAATTTCTGCAATCAGGGGGCGTAACACACAGGCATCATGAACTGAGCCCACATATCCTGCAAAGAAACACGAACTAAAAAAAAAAAAAAAAAAAAGGAAAGAACCTCGTGCGCGAAACACGGCGCATACTGAACGCTCAGGGGACGAATCGTTTTGTTTATCCACTCCTGCTGAAAAAAAAGGACATTCACTTGGCAAATTGTAAAAAGAAATATCTCGCAGCATTACATTAACAGTAAGCCTTTCCTAGCGAATCAGACAAGAAACAGTCGAGGGAAGATGTCAAAAAATCTGTGTGAATGGGGCTGGGGCGTGAAATAAGCACGCCATGAAAACTATAAGTTTACTTGAGCAGGAGGATAAACTTGCGGGAGATTAAAATAAGTAAAAGCAAATCCACTGGTGGGGAGATCGATCAGGCGCCATAGCTGCACAGGAGGTGTGTAGAGTAGAGTAGAAGTGCAGGAGGTTATAAGATTGTAAGCAAAAAGAAAATAAAAATTATAATTTACTAACAATTAAACGGCATAACTTTCTGGGATCGAATAATTGTTCAAAATACAAAGTAAACAATCTAAGAAGTGCGCGAGTTTAATTTATTTTTCAAAGGGCATATTTTATAAATTTCGACGCTTAAAGTATTATAGAGTATATGTCTATAAAAGCCGAAATCGAGAACACAGTGCCACACAGTCCGACTCGCTCTTGCCCAATTTATTAAGTACCGAAAGGTGCTTTATGCTATCACTGTGAGGAAACGTGTCTGTCTGTCCGTCTCTTTGCCTGTCTGTAACTCCTCCAAGGCTATGAAAGATTTTCAACATCTGTTTTCGTCAGTCGATGAATATGGTTCATGGCACGAACCAATCAAAAATATTATATAAATCGGTTCATTGGCACATACAGAATGGTACCTCTTATTTTCCCGCCAAGCGAGTTGCAATGGGAAGACATATTAAGTAATACGGAGGGTTGATTCAGATAAAATGAGACGACTTTATACGCCGCGTATGACCTTGACGGAATGTAATTTGCATGACTCGTCCACTATTCATAGGGATTAGCTTTGTATACACTTGTTGCTGTTATTTGGGACATTTCGTGCTGAAACATGGCTTCCAAAATCACAGCTTTTGGGGAAGGGTATATGTTCGGCCTTTCCAACGCTAACTTCAGTCTTTCGTGAATTGTGGAGTTATGCAAACGAAATGGTATTGTGGTATCCAAAGCTACTGTGGGTCGAATAATCAAAAAGAACAAATTGCCACCATCTAATGAATGTGGACGAGCAGAGAAGCAGACCAGAAACAAGCCCCAGCTAACACGCCCAGTTCAGGTGGTGCGAGAAATCCGGTCTGAAGTGCTGAAAGAAAATCCCTCCACACAGAGAAGTCTAGCCCAAAGGAAAGGTATTTCACAGGCAACAGTCTCCAGAATAATTCATGACAATCTTGGGCTGGAGCGACGTCATAAAGCGCGCGGTCACAGACTGTCGGCCAGGCACGTGCAGGAACGATTCACCAACGCCAGAAAACTGCGAGTTCCTAGAAACTGTAAAATTAGTGCAGCTTACTTCCAGAGTAACGTAATGGACCACATATATCGGCAGGATATCCCACGTCTGTACCCTGGTGAGCAATCAAAAGTTTGGATCCACATGGACAAGGCATCAAGCCACACTGCCAAGTTATCTGTGGCTTACTACAGGAAGATGAAACAGGAGACGGGCATACGAGTTATTCCCTTCTCTCATGTCCCTGTAAAATCTCCTGACGCATGACCGATGGATTTCTGTGGTTTTGGTCTCCTGAAACGACCGCTCGGAAGAACCGTTGATGGGCTATGGAAAGTGTGTCAGCAGGTGTGGAACGAACTTCCCATGGAGCCCCTCAAACTCAGCCTACTTCAGTGGAAATTACGGTGCCAGGCGATAGTCCAACAACGTGGTTCTCACATCGAACACAACCAATGGTGGCGCCATGGTATTACACCATCGTAACAGAACTGCAAAGTCGTCTCATTTTATCTGAATCAACCCTACGTATATGAATTTAAAAACATGAATAATTTTTAAAAATAGAAATACTTTTTTAAAAATTATAGGGTTGTTCCTAACAAAAAATCTAATGAACGATTCAGCCCTAATGAGCGTCGTAAATCTTTGTGTAAAGGGCACTGGATTAAAATATGCTTAATAGTCAGCATTGTTCCACAAAAACATAATGGAGCTGGTTCTTTTTTTAATAAGTGGATGTGAGTAAGATGGCTGTGACCAATCCTAAGCCAAGTAAGAACGACATCTTCTCGTCTGTTTGTTAGATGAACACGGTGTGATGGTAAGCTTTATTTCAAGTAGTTTATTAGCTGGATTAAGAGGCCAAGACTCCTGCCAAGAAGATCTGAGTTTCTTGGAAATCACCGGGTACAAATGCTCGGGGATTGAAAGCAATTCAGAGATCGGTAACTGATTAATAGCGTGTTTTGCCGCCTTATCGACCCGTTCATTTTGCTGGATACCCATGTGACTAGGGATCCAAACAAAATGAAGTCTGGTACCTTGTGAATCCAGGTAATGAAGATATTCCTGGATATTTTGAACAAAAGGATTTTCAGAATTAAATGATTCCAACGATTGCATAGCGCTCAGAGAATCAGAGAATATCCAGATGTTGGAATTTCGAAAATTAAAAGCGAACTCTATCTCTTTGGAGAAGATGGAAAACCAATTCCATCTAACGCTACCAATTCCGCTGAGAAAATGGAAAACTCATTTGGCAAATGATAAGAAAATACAATGTTATCTATAAGGAACGCACGGTCCTACTCCTTCGTCTGATTTGGACCCATCTATGTATATGTGGAAGCCATCAGGAAGGGTTTCTAAAAAACCTTAAAAAGTGCGTAAATTTCAGCTTCCATAAAATTTGATTTTTTCCCAGCGAATAAGTTGCAATTTATATCTGGTTGGGGAAGAACCCACTGAGGGATATCTCTGACCTCTCGGCTATGCATGGCTGGAAATGAGAGGTTCAGGATCTCCAGAAGATTCTGGAACAAAATGTTGATGCTTCTAAAAGAATGATTGGGAGGGATTCTAAATTTGTCAAATAGACAGGCAAAAGCTGGATGCAGACTTTCTCCATATATGCGAAGAGCATATTTGAGGAGGAGTTTGGCGCTTTTAAACCATAACGGGGGTTCAGTAGCATCCACATAAAGGCTCTCTATCGGACTTGTTCGGAAAGCTCCTGTAGCAATTCTTATGCCTAGGATATGGACGGGATCTAACAGCTTCAAAGTATAGATGAAGGAAGAATGCCACTTTTCCACAAAAGAATTTTAATCATTTATGAAGATTATTAAAATTCTTTTCTGGAAATATGGCATCCTTCCTTCATCTATACACAAGTATCCACAGATCATAAGGTCAGTTATATTTTATATATTTTTTAGCTTCAAAGTACTCTTTAAAGCTCAGGCATAAACAATGCTTCCATAGTCTAATTTAGACCCAACTAGGGAGCCATATAAAAATAAGAGCATCTTCCTATCAGCGCCCCATTCGGTAACGGAAATCGAGCGCAAAACATTCATGGCTTGTAAGCATCTCGCTTTTAAATTACGAAGATGTGGGAGCCATGATAATTTCCTATCAAAGGTCAGACCCAAGAATTTATGGGAGTCTAGGGGATCCATAAAGTGTAAGATCCGGGTCTGGATGGAGACCTCTCAAAAACCAAAAGTGTACGGCCCTTGTTTTTTGGGGTGGAAATTTGAAGCCTACTTCGTTGCTCCAGGTAACAAGCTTGTTGATGGCTAGTTGCTGTTGACGCTCAATGAAGAATACTGAGGACCGTCGACAGTAAATGGCGATGTCGTCAACGTATAGGGAATAGTTCACAGTAGATGGAAGTTGTGAACAAGCCTCATTAATAGCAATGAGGAAAAGGAAGGGACTCAGCACACTTCCCTGTGGGACACCATTATCCTGCGTAAAAGCGTCTGAGAGCGTTGACTCAACGCGAACTCGAAAGGTTCTATTTGCCAATAAATTACACAGGAAAAAGGGAAGATGTCCTGTAAGGCCGTATTTCCGAAAAAGTATCGCTATTCCATGCCTCCAAGTTGTATGGTAGGCTTTTTCCAGATCGAACAAAAACCCCTACGACATGTTGTCTATGTCTCTGTGCGAAATGAATCTCATGCTCCAACCGAAGAAGATGATCAACAGTTGAGCGAGATTTGCGGAAACCGCACTGAACCTAGACAACAGGTGTTTTTACCCCAGATACCACATAAGCCGGATGGTGACCATCCTTTCCAAGACTTTGAGCATGCAACTAGTTAGTGCTATTGGTCAATAGTTTGCAGGGCAAGAGTGGTCTTTATTCGGTTTTGGAATAGCAATAACAATTGCCTGTCTCCATAAAGATAGAATCTCTCCTAAGGACCAGATTTAGTTATACAACGAAAGAAGTTAAGCATAAGCTTCCTGCGTGAGATGTTTCAGGAAAGAGTATAAAATTCCATCTGGGCCTGGAGCAACGAAGGGCATAATGCAGTTCCCGTAAAGTAAACGGGAAATTATATTTTTCGAGGTTTCGAGATTTAAAATTTATAGCATGCGATTCTTCGATACGTTTTCGTCTTTGAAAGGAGGCTGGGTAATGTTTTATTTGTGAAATCTCAGCAAATGTCCTTCCGAGGACATTATCTACCTCATTCGGGTCAAAGTATGTATGACCATTTTCATTGAGACAAGGGAGTTTATCCGGGAGTCGTTTCCTATTTATTTTCCTAATCATGTTCCATATAGTTTGAAGAGGAGTGTTCTTATTAATGGAGGAGATATAATCCCTCCAACAGAGTTTCTTATTTGTGCATATGATTAGTTTACAACTGGCCCTTTTTTGTTTGTATGTGATAAGATTCTCAAGAGTTGGTTGTGCGGAAAAAATGCGGAGAGCTCTCTTACGTTCCCGAACAGCTAGGGCACATTCTTCATTCCACCATGGCACTGGAAGCATCGTAACGGGTTGGGGATAAAGGGCCTCACGTGACAGTGGAAATAGCGGATATAGATGGTATCTGGCAAAACTGTTCCCTCGAAGGTAACAACAATGAAGGAATGCGTAGGATAAGGAACACCATACTTCCTTGGAGCGATCCAGCGAATGTCAACAATAGATTGATCATCCAATTCGGCAATGATTTCCTCATCTCCTATTCCTTCCAGATCCTGGCACGTGAAAACGCCTTGACGACTTCAATAAGTAGATGGCCATTAAAGAGTCTCTTTACATGTTTTATATCTCCAACAAGCCGTTTAATTTCTTTTGCAACTAAAAATTGGGAGATAGTCTTAAATGACTCCCCACTTGCCAATTTCATTTCCAAATACTTCGGATTCCTTGGCAGTCTTCTACTAAGTCTCTCTTCATGATCGTTATTATTATTTTTTTTTTGTGATTTTGCTTTGGGTGTGTGTTTTTCATGTTTAAATGAAATTGAATTTCATCTCCCTCGCTCCCCACCCACCACCGAGCCCAACAAGGGGATGCACATTGGCACCAGGGATACGAGGGGGATATACGCAGCGCCTAACCCTATGGCCGAAGCTCCAAGGAGCGACGACCAGCCGATTGAACTGGACGGGCTCATCCAGACCAACCATCCTTCCGAGAAGCAGGGGCCAAAGTAATGTGTTGTTCCGGAAAGCCTTCCGTCAACCACCAGGATCCCCCTTTCCACAGAAGTAGGGTCGCTGCGCACGGCAAACACGCAGGACGTAATGGACGCCGTGTAAAAAAACATGCCTGCATTGCGAGCACCGGTCCCTTTGGAAGGGTGCACAACCCATCGGACACTTTTAGTCTGACCTCTCTGCTAAGGCCTGTCTGGCATGGGTGACCCAATCCAGCATAGCCCTTAGCGGCACTGAGGCACTCAAGCCCCTCCACCACGTCAAGGTAGTGCCCACGGAGGGGAATTAAGAAAGCTCTTCAGAATCAAACCTTATGGAAAGAGTGTTTGAAAAGTTTAAGCAGTGGCATGCAGAAATTTATCTCTATCGTTGAAGAAATGTTTATGTGCATATGTTGTCAAGAGATGGTATATAAGCCCATAACAACAATTTGTAGGCATAATATTTGTCAGCCATGTTTGTCAAGATCATTTAAAGCGGAAGTATTTACGTACCCCACTTGTCGTCGTGACCTCGGAAAAAATTACAGTACTCTTACCAATTTGACACTAGGTCCATTCTCCAAACACTTCTACCGGGTTACAAGAATGGTCGATAGCTTTTAATTATTCCATATGTAAAAATGTATTATGCAATTACTTAATTATATAAAGGAAGAATGCATTTTCTATGCCATTTCTTAAAGCAAGATGGAGATAAGAACTCGGAAGCAATAACGCCATTACAAAGATATTCTTAAGGACTATGAATGCCGTCCCGACGGCATTTTACCAGAACCTACATTGTTACAGCAAAGCAAACAACGAATATTTCGGCAACAGAGGGCGCAGGAAAGAAAGAAAGACAGAAGGCGGGCGATTCGACTTGCACTAAAAGAGGAGACGAACGGGGGAAGAGAAACGAGAGAGGATTGGACACTTGTAGGATTGGAGTGGAAGAAATGGAGAGCGACGGATAGAAACAGGTCGGCTGGAAACGCTACACGTCGCGATGAAACAAGGAGAAATGTTTCAAAAAGGGCTAAGGAGTTGGCACATTCAAAGACTGTCTCGACAGGAGTGGAAGAGCGGCAGGAGGAAACGAAGTAGCGTCGGAAAATAGCGAACGGGAGGTAAATACGGAAAAATCCCAGCCACGCATCAAGAGCTACGAAGAAATTCCCCTGAATGGCAGACAAGGTATTCCGCCGCAGCCTACGCCAGCAGCCCCGTTTAATTTTCCTTACTCGATTGGACATGAACTATTGGAAGCAGGTATTCATTTACGAGAATGCTTCACGAATTTTTGTGCTACAAAGGCAGCGTCGGACAGGAGCGTTCCCACAAGGCCTGTTCGCATATACGACGGATAGCGTCAGTTATCTTCGGGTACGACATTGTATTTCTACAATTAGAAGTGTGAGTACTGAATTAATTCATGTCTGAAATTTTTGGAAAGCTACGCGAGTTGTAATAGCGTAATCTATTTGATATCTTATTTAGTGATATTTTAAAGTGAGAGTGCCACTTATGTCAAGCCTTGCTCAGTAAATGAAAGTTTTTCATTTCAAGTGTAAATTTATGTGTGTATAACGGAAGCGTGTAGTGTTAAGATTTAAGTGGTAAAGTGAATTTATCTGTGGCCAGTCTAAAGCCTCACAGCTGTTATGCAAATTGTTTATCGATAAGTTTACGGCGCTTATAACGAAGTGTTAAGCTGCTTAGTTTAATGTTAGTGAAAGATAGGCTTAGCTATAAAGCCATTGTGTAGAGGTGAGAAGGTACGAAGAGTTTGCAACCGCGGGCAAGGTTTATCGTAATATAATTCTACGGTTAAGAGTTTGGTTGTAATAATTGAAAGCTTTTGATAAGATAACAAAAGCGCTTAATGTGTGTTATGCTTAAGTTACGATTGAAGTCTTCTTAGAGTTTTGACTAAGTTGTGATTTATGTTAATTTTGAAGAGACTTGATTGATTCGGGCAGTTGGACTTTATTTTCCGCTAAGGCATATGTCAGCCTATGATTTATGAATTATAATTATTATGTGGAAAAATTATTTGAAATGTTTTCATGGAATTAAGCATGTTATTTGATTTCCTATAGACTTGGGAATATTGTAAAGTCATTTCAATTATCACTTTGTGGACTTTCGGGTTAGCAATTAGGACTGTTTTGTCCAAGTGAACTTATGTAATAAGAAAGTGATATTACCTCATACAATCTTAAGATATTTCTGAATCAATGAGTTCCTTGCCGACAGTGTGTTAGTATTGAGATATTTATTTTTGTGTCAATATTATTTATTGATTTGTGGTGATAGCTTTTTCTATGCTTATGGTTTTGCAATATTAATAACTTAATGTTCTAGTGATTGGAAGATATTTATGCTTTGAAATTTTCTAGTATCGTTGAATGTTTTCTTTGCTATAAAAATAAGAGTTTATAGTGAGTTTATTGCTTTTAGAATTTACATGTGTAAGAGTGGCTAGCATTAGGTTCAAGCAAGCAATATTGGATAAGTTTTATTTTCAATGATAGATTTCATCTTTATCTATTGTTATTGTTTATTTAAATAAAATTTCTTGGTCCCTGACGAAAATTGCGGCTTGTGTCAACGTTATTAGAAGTTTACCCAGCTTACGGCATTTTTCCACTGCGCATTCAATTGGTACGTGACATACATGAATTCGGAGATGGGAGGCGGAGCTCCAAGCTTCAGCCAATCAAACGCATCGAAATGAAGCCCCATCTATGGCCGAATAACCACACTCCCAACAATGCACCCTTCCTCTTACAATACAACGCTCCTAAGTTCTATGCCTAATTCTTCGCTCTAGTCGCTAAAATGGATTTAAGATGGGACGGAATCTTTTCTGTGCCATTTGTTCTCGCAAGAAATGATTCTATTATAGAAATAAGAGCAACGATATTATCCGAAGACGAATGAAACGAATTTTTACGAGCTCTCCAGTGTCATTCAGGTAACCTGTTGGATAACACATGCAACATATCCAAATTGTAAGCAAGTCCAGTTTAAAACAGACTATGTGTGCCATTACAGTTCATTCAATGAGTCCGAAAATGTAACAAGGTATACAAAAAGTACAAATTGCTCAGCTACGTTAAGAGTGATAATTAAGCTTGTTACTCAGCATAAGAAATGGAAGGATACCTACATAGCTGTAAGTAGTGCGAGAATAGAATGCTCATTTTCAATATTTACCTGAATTAATGAGGTTTTTTTTAATTCTCAGAAGGGCATGCCATGCGCCATTGTTTTAACTAATAACCACAACCATTCAATTGGTACTGCTGAATCATTGAGCTTTCTACGACCAAGCGCTTAAACAAGGCAAACCTTTGAAAATTACTTTTCTTCTGGAATGGGTCCTTCCCAGGCTGTTCGCTATCATATTGAATTTTTGGAATTATGCTGCAATGCAAATGAAGAAACGTTAGCAAATGCTGCATTTAATAAAAAAACCCAGTAGAATTGTGGTATGATCAGTGGAGAGTTACAAATTTAGGCACTAGAAATGGAGATGCTGCATTGGAGGTCAGTATATATTATACTAATTTTGGTTAAAATTTATTTGTATGTTAATAATTTCCATTTACATCTACAGTTTCTGGATCAGAAAATTTCTGAATATGAAAAAAATGGAACGACGGTTCTCTATGAAAAGGATAATATGGCTGTTATAATTTTAACACCGATGAAACGAGCGCATTCACTGCCGCTTGCAAACAAAAATTGTGTTTATGGATTGCACAGCATCGTGTGATGCACAAATCAGCATAACATTTCTATTAACTCCATGTATAGTTGGTGCAGTTCCTCTGGGTATTATTATAACATCTGGTCAACGTGAACAGGATTACACAACTGGATTAAGATTACTGCTGTCTGCATTGGGAGAGAATGCTTTTGCTCAGCATATTCTTGACAGATGGCAGCACAGCTCGCATATTCAAGGATATAGTTTTATGTAGAGCGAAAGCTTTCAATATCATTGCTTTGATTGACTTCTCTTGCACTGTTCTTGAGCAATATTATGTGAACAGACTTCGAGAATTTGTTCATTGTAGAGATGCTACCCCAAGATTAATGTTTAATGCAGTTTTAGAAAAAGCTGATTATTTGTCCGATCCATCCCAGATAATGCAACTATCTGAGACATTGTACAATGTTCCTAGCTCTAAAGGACGTGATGTTTATGAAGTTGACATGTTTGTAGGGATGTGTACATGTCCTGTTGGTATACATGGCAAATTCTGTAAACATCAGGGTGGTGTTATCAACTATTTTCCTGTAATTTCATGCAATGTGCCAAAAATTACACCAGAGCTACGATTCGAAATAGCAAAATTGGCATTTGGAGAAAATGCAGGCGAAATAATTTATTTTTTTTTTTAATTTTTACAATACATTTATCAATTGATTTTTCATTTTCCACAATTTTTAACAAAGGCTGGAATAGTCGATGTGGCACATAAGACTACAGAAATTGAAAATCCAGTGCAAGAAAACGAAGCAGACAAAGAGGTGAATGCTGATAATGGACCACAAACCCAACAATCACATCAGAAGATAAAGTTGATGAATTTCTGATACTTTTTAAAGAGCTTCATGAAAAGTTTTCCACTTCAGACAAGGGGATGAATAAAATTTTAGGACGTCTAAAAGAATTGAAAACTTCTACTATGTGGGAAACATTTTTGAATACTCAAGGTAAGAAAACGATTCACATGTGTTAACAATAAATTAGAAAAGGGTGTAATTTGATTTGATTTAATGTAATGTAATGCGATTTGATTTATTCAAAGTGTGGGAGTTACATCAAGAGCAGGTTCTGCAATTCGTGTGCAGCCAACAAGCATCAGCCAAAGGCAACCACATGTTACAAAAGGACCATCTTTAACGGAATTGCAAATACAAAGAGTGAAACGCCCACGAAGATTGGGACTAGCTATAGAGAGAAATTTGCCTAATGGAGCAAGCCATGGAAGTGGATAGTAAGGGATAATTTTATTTTTGGCACTGAATTGGTGTGCATATACCTCACTATTTGCATTTCAGCGATATATATTAAAATAACTTAAAAATAAAAATTTTTCACATTTTTATATGAATAGCTTGCAAACATCCCTTTTTATTTTATTTGTAATAAAAAGTTTAATTTTTCATTATGTTTAATTTTATTCCTGGCATTAAATTTATTTGTTGTTTAGTTCACTTTATTCATTTCAGGCACATGCAAGAATAATTTTAAAAAATGAAATTGTTTATACTCTATCCAATGAAAGTTTGAATGGGCGTGTCCAATTAAATTTCCAATTTCAATTGTTAGACACTGTTAATTTTATTTTGTAACAACAATTTCAATTGAAAGTTGAAATTTAACTGGACACGCCCTGTCAACTTTCGTCGGACAGAGTTTATACCAAGGAAGATAAAAAAAGGAATGGAAGCTCCTCCCATTTTTCGACCGTAATATTACGAGTACTTAATGCCCGCAAAACCAGTTTGGCGCTCGTTCCGAGCAGGAAGTGTCGTCATTTTCCTGTATTTGTTACTTCCCATTTGGTTTCGATTTCGTTAGGCCTCCTAGCAAGAAATAATAACAGATTTTCTTTGTCGCCAATATTATTATCAAAATTAGGTATTTCAAGATTCTGTTTTAAGTTATAATGCCAACTAACGCAAGATATTACGCGATGCCGGGCTGCAGTAACAAGACAACTAAACTCAAGGTTTTTTTGTTGTTGTTGTTTTTTTAAGACACGAGAGATCAAGGTCTAAAGAGCTGTTTGTTTCAATCTTTGTAATACTTATAATCCAACTCTTTATTATACAAAATTACATTACTAAATAGTTCGCATTTGTTCTTTACGAAAGTCCTATTGTAATTGGAACTAATTTCTTTTATGTTAATTGCATTTTTAATTAATTTTTTTTTGGAAACTCTATACCAGGTCTGCTTTCTTGTTTGTTTTTTTTTTTTTTTTTTTGTTTTGTAAAAATCATTTTTATGGAAAAGTCAATCATTTTATAATTTTAAATAAAGAATTTAAAAGTTATCCTGTGTTTCTTATTTATATAATATAAATTTATTTATTTACAAATTATAAAAAAGTTATTAATAATAATAGTGATATTAAAATAAAATAAATTCAAAGGTTAATCGTATAAAATAAAAATATTTACGGATAGAGATTAATAAATTTGTTATTTTAAATTTGCTACTATAAATAAATAAACTTTCAAATAAATGTGAATATCATAATATTATGCAGATTTTACGTCATATGCGATGTGAATGAGGCCGCTGAGAGAACTGCCTCATGACGTGAAATATAAACATTACGTCATCAGAACTGATTTTCTTAATGGCCACGTAAGGGCGCCACTCAAAAATAAATTACCATTAGCTCTATGGAAGCTTCCATTCCTTCTTTTTTCTTCCTTTTATATATATATATATATATATCATATGACCAACAAGATTTGAAAATTCCTTTTAAAAAAATTTATAAAAACCTAAAGCCTGTTTCACATAGAGCTTTGCGGAGCGGAAAACACGCGGAAGCGCAATCCGCGGGCAAAAGCGGACTTTTTCCGCTAAACTGAGGCGTTTCACATTCACGCGCAAACGTTGCAGATCTGCTCCGCGAGAGTTGCGGAGCGGAATTTTCATTTCAAGGAGGTCTGGAAATTTTGCGGAATCCGCTTTGCCTCAGCCAATCAGGAAGCATGTGAAGCGCAAAGCATGTAGGGAGAACCTAAAGCGGGAGAGATAAAAATTACACTCTACTACACAGCGATGGCCAGCAAATGTGTGTTTCATGAGAAACTTATTTCTTTAATTTCTGAACGAATTTCAATTTGGAATACCAAATAAAGGAACACAGAAATGCTCGACTAAAATAAAACAAAACCAGGTAAAAGTCGGTTTCTATTTTCTCGGGTGACATCGATGATCGATCAGCCCCTTCACGTTTAAGCCTATTTTACATAAAGCTTGTCTCAGCCCCGTCTAGCTCGAATTTATTATTGTTTTTAATCATTAAATAAGTGTAACATATTTATTAAATAAGTAAATGATATATCGCATTATAGAATTTATATTTTCGGAAAATTATGCAAGAAAACACATCACGAAAATCTCGTGACGATGTATGTGCGGCCAGGCCGACATCAATGACCGACAGCCCGCCGGTAGCTGATGTTCACCGTCACGGGACTTTAGTCATTTTTTTCCCCGCATAAATTTCGTGAAATATAATTCCTATAATATGATAAATTATTTATGTATTAATTAGACACATTACAATAAAGAATTCATGCGTAAACGCGACGGGGATGACCGATGTCTTCCGAGAAAATTAGAGAATGCTACTTTCGACTTTTACCCAAAAGGGGTTTAATTTGTTTTAAATATTATTGTAATTAAAATATATATTTATTATTACACAAATACTGGGATGTACAGTTCTTGTATTTTTAAATCATACTCCGCCAAATGAAAAGTTGACAATATATAACATCTCCATTTAAAAAATTGTTGAAAATTCATTTGATAGACTCTTTTTTACTTCAAAAGCTTAGTTTTAGACTCCATTTTACGAAAGAAGATACTATTTTAAAGGGACCAATCAGGAGACAGCATAGGCGGAAAAGTTGCGCGAAAGTTTTAATTGTGAAATGTTCAACGGATTCCGCGTTCCCACGAGGAATGCGCACGGAGGCGCCACTATACGCAATATATGCGGATCTGCATCCGCTCCGCCAGGGATTTTCTATGTGAAACAAGCTTAAATCAACTTCATCTAGAAAAAGTGGGAAAATTAAAATATTCCTTAGTGCAAATGGCACATCTATTGAGACGAGTTTAAAGAACAATGGAAAGGTTAAAGTGAAGCATAAAACTAGTGGGGCAGGTCTAAAAAAAATCCTAAAGAAGTCAAATGCATACAACCAAGTTCTTAAAAACAAATGGCGGAAACGTTATTGCTTCCGAGTTCTTATCTCCATCTTGCTTTAAGAAATGGCATAGAAAATGCACTCTTCCTTTATATAATTAAGTAATTGCATAATACATTTTTACATATGGAATAATTAAAAGCTGTCGACCATTCTCGTAACCCAGTAGAAGTGTTTGGAGAATGGTACCTAGTGTCAAATTGGTAATAGTACTGTAATTCTTTCCAAGGTCACGACGACAAGTGGGGTACGTAAATACTTCCGCTTTAAATGATCTTGACAAACATGGCTGACAAATATTATGCCTACAAATTGTTGTTATGGGCTTATATACCACGTCCTGACAACATATGCACATGAACATTTCTTCAACGATAGAGATAAATTTCTGCATGCCACTGCTTAAACTTTTCAAACACTTTTTCCATAAGGTTTAATACGGAAGCTCTTTCTTAATTAACTCGTCAACTTCATCGGGTAAGGTGCTAATACCTTTCTTCTTCTTTGGAGCATTCTCATTAACTGAGTGTACACGTTTATTCGAAACCTTTTCACTTTGTGGTGTTTTTCCACTAGATGCCTCTTCCTTTTCTAGTTGAGCTTTAAGATAACCATCAGAATACTGCATTTCTAGACCTAGCTCTTTATATCTCTTTTGCCATTCTTTAGTCCATGGTGCGGGATAAAGATCTTCCCTACGTAGTAAATAACGCCAAACCAAGTAATCAGATTTCCCCTGCTCTGGCCAATATTTGACAGCCTTGTATAAACTATCGTATTGGTTGTCATCAACATGGCAATACTTCGAATATTTCAAACCTTTAACGCTACGATCGACTCTGACCTGTTTTCCTTTTTTCCAATCCGTCGATTCTGCACCTTCATTCTAGTGAGGGTCTGATCACTCGATTGTATTGCAGTGCGCTTATTCCCTTAAAGGCACGACCCTCACTTCCAGTTTATGAAAATAAAACTGGGAATAATAGCGAATCTAGTCAAATTTTATTCATACGATATAATGCAAAGCCTTTAAAAGGATATCTATTAATGATGTTGTGGCGACCAGGGTCGCCACATTGAATATCCATAGTGTCATATTCAAGTTATAATTATCTCAATCCATATTTTGTTTAATTTTGTCAATCTGAGTGCGATAAGGGGGACGGAAATTAATTGAGGAGGGTCCCAGTAATCGTGTGTTTAGAATTAATCCTTTTTTTCTTTGAACAAAATGCGAAAAGGAAGATCGTGACCCTTGATCTTTCAATTGGCGTGGGAAAACGAAGCCAACCGAAGTGTGAGTCATGGTGTTTCTGGATCACAAGTAAACGTGGTGGCTTCACGATATTCGAAATACGAACGTTCAAAAAGTAACATATGACTAAATTCGAAATAAAAGGACCAATGAAGTGAGTGAATTGATAGAGTTCGTTGTAAAAGACGATTGTTCGATGACGGAGGTATTTATACTGAAAAAGAAAAGTTCGAGATTTTTTCCTCGGAGACTGTTGCGATCTAAAACGAGTGAGTGACAGTGAGTAGGCGGAACACACGTGCATGGATACGATACGTTTGCCCGATGAATCGGTTTACTCGTACCCAACGGAGTGTGTGTGCTAACATCCTGGCGGAACATATAAACGGCAGGCAACCGATGCGATATTCACGAAGGAAAAGAAAGGACTGTCCACAAGGCTCGTGCGTGAGAGCAAGTGTGTGTTCGACTGGCGGGACGATAACGAATACCATCGTCTTGGCTACGAGGACACTAATCTAGGAGCCAGCGGACAGCCACGGTCGTAATGAAAGAGGAGCCAAGCGGTTACCGGGAGCTGATGAGCAAGGCTGTCAGCAGGAGGTACCTCATTGGTCCGGAAGGTGAACTTGACGATCATGACACCACATCAGGAGTATCGCAACTGTCAACTGCCGATCGGTAAAAGACCACAAGTTGTCATCGGACGATCATCATTGGAGGGAACGATACTGTGTGTTTGTGTTCCACAGCATAGGAAGACGGATGGTTTGTGCTACGAAATTAACGATAAGTACTTACTTTTTGTTACTCTGGGCCCTCGCGCATACGTTAGTAAGAGACATCCAATTACAGCTTAATTATTGCAAATAATTTTCTTTCTATTTAATCTTCACGATGGATCTTGAGTGATTACTGTTTAATTATTATTTCATTTTTTTAAATGTAGATTCCTAACCCTTTTTCTTAGAAGTTATAATAAACTTAATTTTGATTAAATTAAAACGTATTTTTGGTGTGTTGGATAGTACAAAAAGGAGAAGGTGGGTCCCTTGGTATTCATTGTAGTTTATTTTCTGGGACATATGTCGCATAAGGATTGACTCACTTACTAAGAGTTAAAATATGAAAATGGAAAGAAGTGTTTATCTGAAGTTTCTCACGGGGTAATTAAGTTTGTGTTAGTCCGTATGATTCACGAGCCATAATTTGCTAAATTACTAAGGGGTGGAGTGCTCCCTTGGTTAAATTGGACACTATTTGGTCCAAGAAAATAGTGTGGGAACATAGTAGTCGCCGGATACTCAATAAGGTGGGGGGGGGGGGGCGTGTGAGTAGGGCAGTACAATTGGTGCCGCGACCAGTCGTTTAAACTGGCAACGGGAAACACGATTCAGTGTGGTAACGAACCATTGAACAATTCCTGGGTTAGACAAAAGGAAGTGAAAAACGGATAGGCACAACGCAATTTAAATTGGAAGAAGACATTGAATTTGGTGCTGCGACTGACCATTTGAGCTCGTAACGTTTTGCTATTGAAATTATATCGTAATGAGCCCTGAAACAAATCTACGAGATTTTACCAGACCTAGGCCAGGACAAGTTTAAGCACAATGACGCAGGGGGAAATGGAGGATCAAAAGAAATTCCAATGGACACCAGAATTCTCCGGCAACAACGGGGATATAAGGATTACAGACTACGTATCCCTGATCAGACAGGTAGGAAGACTGATGTGATGGTCGGAAACCACAACCGCACTCATGATGAAAGCGAAACTGAGCGGAGAGGCGCGCATGCTAGCACAGCACGCCCAATTATTTGAGATTGCAGAACCTCACAGGATGTATTAGATACACTGCTACATCTGTTCGATAAACAGTCAGGCCGAGAGAATAAGGAACTAGATACGTTCTTCAGGGCTAGACAAGACGAATCAGAATTAATCAAAGAGTTCGTGTGCAGACTAAAAAAAAACTATTCACTCGACATGAGGAGAGCCCAGTGACAAAAAACGTACCCAGGGAAGAGCTCTTAATGAGTAGATTACAGAAAGGAATGCATAGACGATTCCAAGTCCTATGGCTCTTCTTGAAGCCAAACTCACTTCGGGAGGCGATGGAGAGCCTAACACAGCTAGAAACCACACAAAGAATTAATATACACATGGTAAGACCAGTATCCCAACAAGAGAGGAACAACACACACGAAACCATAATTGCAGACAAATTACAGTGAAGATGGGGAAAACTACCGCGTAAACATAGGAGACGCGATAGCACAGATAGCAGCCGAGTATCCAGCGTCGCGGATCGACAAAGGGTGTTCGTGGATTCGTGGCGGACTACAGGAGCGGCCTGTCGAAACCGGTGCACACGAGGCAGTACCCCATTTGCCAGATATATTTGACACAATACAGAGAGATGTTACAACAATATGAAGCAGCAGGCATTATTGAAAAGAGCAGAAGTGCATGGAATTCACCAGTACACGTTGTCAAGAAGAGCAATGGGGAATTAAGATTCATCCTGGACTTGCGTCGTGTCAATGAGGTCACGGAACATTTGGACTACCCTGCAACGATAATAAAGGATATTACAATTAGTCTAAATGGACACTGTATTTTATCAGTCCTATATCTTAAGGCAGGATACTTTCAGGTACTGATTAGCGACAAATTAAGAGGCTGCTATGCATTTCAAACCCCCTGGGGTAAGTACCAGTTGACTAGGTTACCCCAAGGTGGCAGAAACTCAGCTCAACTGTTTCAAGAATTCATGAATAACATACTTAGCGAGAAGATAAGAAACGGAGTCTTCGTATTTTTAGACGACATTCTTGTATACTCGAAGACAACAGATGAACATGTAGTATTAATCCGATGGGTTTATGAAAAGCTGAAGATGTATATAGTAAAATTACACACTGAAAAATGCCAATTTGCAAGACCGACGGTCACATATTTGGACATGTAATTAACGCCAAAGGCATATCACCAGATCCTAGTAAGGTGGAAGCGATTCGAGCAATACAGAGACCGACCACGGTGAAACAGATAAGGAGATTTATGGGTGCCATCAATTTCTATAGGCAATTCCTACCGTGACTGTCGGAAATGACAGCCCCGCTCACAGCCCTCACGAGAAAAGGAATAAAATTCGAATGGTCAGAGGAATGCCAACAAGCGTTCGAGGGGGCCAAACAGGCCATGGCTTCACCACCAATCCTCATCCCACCGAATTACGACAAACCCTTCTATTTGCATAAAAATGCATCACAATCAGCAATAGGGGCAGTGTTACACCAGATGACGGATGGAAGATTGCGATCCATCGCACACTATAGCGCGAAAGTAAGATGTGCCTGTTGGGGGACAGCAATGGGTCCACCTTCTAGTTTATCTGATGGCTTTCCCTATTGCTGTTACAATATTATTATATTCAAATAATTTTTTAGTTCTTTTTAATTTTTTTATAATTATCTCAAAAGAGGCGCTGGCAATAATAAAAGCATTACGGCACTTTAAGAATATTATCCTAGTATACAAAATCCATATTCTCTCAGATCACAAACCACTGACGTTCCTGCGCAGTATGAAAGAAACGAACCAAAGAATTTCGCGAGGGTCACTGGAGATAGATGAGTTTGATATCTCGATTTCTCACATTCCAGGAAGCAAAAATGTGGTTGCGGACCTACTTTCGCGCACTGGAGAAGAAGAGCAGGTAATGGTGGCAGAGGTGGAGGAAGGATTAAGAGAAGCACAGGATCAGGAAGGATGGATAAAGAGAATAAAAAAGGAATTGCAGGAAGGGAAACATACAGAGTCTTTCAAATTAATGAACGAAATGCTTATTAAAATGGAGGAGAATCACAGACACACAAGCAAGTACGAAATATGTGTAGAGCAAATGCAACAATCAGTGATACGAGATGCTCACGATAATATCCTATCCGAACACAGAGGAATAAATAAGACAATACATCGGTGAAACAATCGTACTATTGGCCGGGGATGAAGGACGATATAACGAAATATATAGAGAGATGCAACATTTGTCAGAAAGCTAATCTAAGGAAAGGGAGGGCACAGTATCAGTAAGGGATACAAGTCCAGCGACCATTCCAACAAGTCGCTATGAATATAGTGGGCCCGATGGAAAAAGCCAGACATGGGCATCGATACATACTGGTAATGACCGACATTTTTACCAGATTCCCGGAGGCAGTGGCACTAAGAGAGCAAACGGCTCAAGAAATAGCGAAGGCATAGTTCGATAGGATAGTTTATTGGTATGGGATACCAGAAACCATCATAACGGACAGAGGCAGGAATTTCATGAGTGAGGTTTTACAAGTAATGTACAAGGGCCTCTATATGAAACACAAACCAAAAATAGCCTATCGTCCCACTTCCAATGGCATTTGTGAAAGACTCAACCAAAATCTGATCGAAACGCTCAGAACGCTCTGTCAGAACAACACAAAGGACTGGCTGGAACTACTGGAGCCGGCATTATTCACGATACGCGTATCAACACACGAAAATACAGGAGACACACCATCATACCTAATGTATGGGTTCGACCCGGTGACTCCTGGCACCTGGATCGATGATACAGTGAATGAATCAGACTAAGCATATAGCTCAGCAATCACGAAAAGACTAAGAAAGGCAAGGAAGGCAGCAATGGAGGCAAGCAAGCAACGCCGTGATACTAAACGCATTCAGGTGAACCGACATCTAAAACGACCACTGCAGTTCCAAGAAGGCACACTGGTTTGGTTATTACGCAAAGGAGGAAGGAAAAAGAAACTGAGTTTCAAATACATTGGACCCTATAGGATCGTAAAGCGTATTAATGAGGTTAACTACATCATCAAAGACTTTACAGTCATAATATTCAAACAGTACATGTTGATCGATTGAAACAGTGCACATCATGGGACAAGCCCAGAGACAGCCACACGAAACACAAAGGGAGGTAAGACGAGGCGCACAGGTGGAGGAACAGGACAGCGATGACAAGGAGTGGGACAGTAGACAAGCACAGAGACAGAAACTAACAGGGGGGAACACACACAGTCTCAGCACCAGAACAAAGGTACAGTTTCAGAAACAGAGAAAATAGACCGAACTACAAAGCATTAAATTCGCGCAGATGACGACAGGGATATTGACCCAGATAACAGAAACCCTGACTCTTACTGGTTCAGTGGTTTGGGTTTTGGGGAAGGGAGGATCGTTTCGTGTACCAGGGTCGCCACATTGAATATTCATAGTATCATATTCAAGTTATAATTATCTCAACCCATATTTTGTTTAATTTTGTCAATCTGAGTGCGATAAGGGGGGCGGAAATTAATCGCAGTAATCGTGTGTTTAGAATTAACCCTTTTGGTCTTTGAACAAAATGCGAAATTTTAATGAAAAACCGCCGAAAGTGTCGTTTTACTTAAAATACGTTAAGAGAAGGTCGTACTGAAAGAGGAGCCAAGCGGTTACCGGGAGCTGATGAGCAAGACTGTCAGTAGGAGGTACCCCATTGGTCCGGAAGGTGAATTCGACGACCGTGACACCACATCAGGAGTATCGCAAGCATCAACTGCCGATCGGTAAAATACCACAAGTTGTCATCGGACGATCATCATTGGCGGGAACGATACTGTGTGTTTGTATTCCACGACATATGACGATGGACGAAGTGTGCTACGAAATTAACGATAAGTACTTACTTTTTGTTACTCTGGGCCCTCGCGCATACGTTAGTAAGAGACATCCAATTACAGCTTAATTATTGCAAATAATTTTCTTTCTATTTAATCTTCACTACGGATCTTGAGTGATTACTGTTTAATTATTATTCCATTTTATCTGAATGTAGATTACTAACCCTTTTTCTTAGAAGTTATAATAAACTTAATTTTGATTAAATTAATACATATTTTTGGTGTTGGATAGTACAAAAAGGGAAAGGTGAGCCCCTTTTGTACTCATTGTAGTTTATTTTCTGGGACATATGTCGCATAAGGATTGACTCACTAAGAATTAGAATATGAAAATGGAAACGGGTGTTTATCTGAAGTTTCTCACGGGGTAATTAAGTTGCAAAGCAGGTAAGTTTTTGTTAGTCCGTATGATTCACAAGCCATAATTTGCTAAATTACTAAGGGGTGGAGTGCTCCCTTGGTTAAATTGGACACTATTTGGTCTGAGAAAATAGTGTAGGAACATAGTAGCCGCCGGGATACTCAACAAGGTGGGGGGGGGGGTGAGTAGGGCGCTACAATGTGTAAGCATAAAAATTTTTCCCCAGTCAGTAAAATCACAAATGCAACATATTGTATTAGTAAGTTATAATGACTTTTTTTTCAATAAAAATACATAACCTTGCTTAAAAATAATACTTTTTATTAAAAACCGCTGCTTAATAATATTTTTTTCATTATTATTCATTTTGAATTCTCTAAATATTTTTAACGCTACATGTTTTCCATTGGCATTGTGAAGGATCGTCTGCTCAGCCACATCACAGCCACCAGGGCGGTGCTATACAAAATCACCACCATGAATGTCGCTTCTGTTATTCTTATTCTGTGGTATAAGTAGTGAGGAATGCGTTGTTGGTGGTGAAGTATCAAGGTAGCACGAGGGAGCACTTGATGATCCTTGATGCTCATTTCCCATGTTAAGTTTTGCGAGTGATAATATAATTGCTTAGGGAGCAGGTGGAGTATTATAACGAGGTTTCAATGTCCCTCCTCAGTGAATCAAAAGAGACACATGGCGCTTTCGGTGCGTTGTTGTGTTTGGAGTGCAGGCTGTGTTGATGCCTGGCATGCTGGGAATTAAAGCGCAGTGCGAATGCTGTGGCCATTAGTTTTACCGACAAGCATGTACAGTCGGGTGCAAAAAGGCTTTTATCTGCTCCGTAGGTGCATAGAGTTACATAAAACAAAATTGTGGCATTTGCAAGATAACTTTGTGGTCCTTCGAGCCGGATTAATATCTGCAGAACCAAGGCCCTTTGTGTCCTCCCTTGCACCCTGCACTCCCTCAGTTGAGTCACGAGGTACAACCGTGAGTGCGAACTTTGTGCGCGGTGAATCATCATGATGAGAGCGCTACTGAAACAACGCCGTGTTATAAAAGGCAAGTTAACAAGAATCAACTCATTTTTTTTAATGTGTCAAAAGATCCAACGCAAACAACTCTGCTAGAATGTAATTCGAGACTAGAATTACTTGAGGAAGCGTGGTCGGACTATAAAGCCGTTGCCGATAAGATTTATGAATTAAGTGATGAAGATCAATTTAACAATCAAGAAGATCAGATGGAAGAAGAAAACATATACATTGCAACTAAGGTAGGAATTCAAAGTTTAATACAACAATTTATATTAACGCCTGTTAAGGATATTTTTCGTATTTTGCCTTTTTCAGTTTTGCCACTGGTGGCGTTACTTGTTCTTTTCTCCTCTTCTCTTTGTACTACTCAATGAATAAACATCATTAAGTTTCGCTCTCGTACAATTCGTGTATGCCGTCGTTTCCTTTGCCAAATACAACTCAATGAGATCATGAATTGCAAGTATAAACTTCTTTAAATTTGTCATCATAAATAACAAACATTTTGATCCTTCGAGCCGGATTATATTTGCAACTAAGTTATCTCTCTCGAGTGCTTTGCTTTCATGAGCTCAGTTGACGATTGCTCCTGGTCCTTCGAGACAACATCGTGAATGTGTGTTTTACTGATATAACATCGTGATGTTTCTTTCTTCCACTTCAGTGTACTGATTGCTTTTCGTGTTTGTGACTGACTGTTTCTCGTCATTCCAGGCTGTCGTTTGCTCAACACTGATCGTGTTTCCCTCCATGCCGCCATCTTGTCTCTACTGATTCATTTGCTGACTTCATCAAACACAATGGATCCTAAAAGAAAACGTACCACCATCAAAGCTAAGCTGACTCATTTCGAATCCTGTGTACAAGAACTTTCATCTGCAAATCCTTCTGCGCCATTGAATGCCTTTGACACTATTCAATTACGCAAACAGCTGCTCAACGTGGAACCATTACTCGCTTCGTTTGAGGAGAATCAACTAGAAATCATCGCAGATGAAACAAACGATATTGACACTGAATCAGCTGAATTTGAACCTAAGTACTTTAACATAATTGCGATTGCTGAGCATTTGTTAGATAGAAACATGCCTTGCCCAACCCCCCCCCCCCTAGTTCTGTAAGTTCGCATGGCAGCTCATGCCACTCTCATTCGTCATCTAATTTGATTAAGTTGCCTACCATTAAACTACCAAGTTTGAAGACTGGCTGAACTATAAAGACTTATTTACAATTTTCATTCATGAAAATAGCGAACTCAGCAATATACAAAATTTCATTATTTGCGCGCCTCCCTGACTGGCAAAGCGGCAGAGATTGTTAAGAATCTCACCTTCAATGGTGGCAACTACATTATTGCTTGGGACAGTCTTAATGACCGCTAAGACAATCGAAAAATATTAATTCATAACCTTAAGAAGGCCATCTTCGATCTAGAACCCATTTTGAAAGAATCCTCTGCCAATTACGCACCTTGATTGACTCAGCCAAGAAAAATCTTCGATCTCTGGATTCTTTGATCAATAGAGAGCATCAGGGAGATGCATTCCTTGTCTATCTTATTAACTCCAAATTAGGTAACTCCACTGTAAAAAAATTTGAAAACAAGACTGCTACTTCTGATCCAACTTCTTTCGATGATCTCATTAAATTTCTAGAAAACAAGGCCTCTTTATTGGAAACTCTAGAACAAAGAGATTCTAAACCCACAAATGAGCGATCTACCACGTCAAGAAGTTTCGTCTCGACGTCGTCCTCTTGTCCAGTCTGCAATAAAGAGCATAACTTATACTCTCGTTCCATTTTCAAATCTATGCCTGTCAAGGAATGTTTTGCTAAAGAAAAGAATTTAAGATGCTGCATAAATTCCCTTTCTAAAAGTCACTTCTCTATGAACTGTCGCTCTGAGCACAATGCAATAAGTGCAAAGCTCGACATCATACTCTTTTATATCTTGATCCCATAACCACCCCCGAGAACTCAGTTGTTGAAAATGATACAGTCACCCTTTCGGCGTTCTCCTCTTCCGAACAATGTGCTATTCTCTCCACTGCTGTTGTGAATGCTGTTGATAATCAAGGTCAAATTCATCAAGCAAGAGCTCTACTTGATTGTGGTAGCACTTCATCATTTGTAACTTCTTCTCTATGTAAGCAGCTCTAGCTGCCTCAAACTCCAGTCAAAATCCAAGTTCAGGGCATCACCAATTCTACGACCAGTGTGAAATTCTTTTACATTCTCGAGTCTCCAATTATCGCCTGAAATCTCAATGTTTGGTTGTTCCACAGATTACTGGCCATCTGCCCAATACACCAATTGATCGTGCTAACAAACATTCCTCATGGCGTTAAGATGGCTGATCCTCACTTCAATGTCCGTGGAGAAATCGACATTCTTCTTGGAGTAAATTCATTCTGGCAAATTGTGCTCACTCGGTGCATTCCACTTGGACCCAGAATGCCTATTCTGCAAGCTTCTCATTTCGGATGGATTGTAGCTGGTTCGTTTCCTTGCAATACTCCCCAAGACATTTTTTGTAATTTTAGTCGCAGTTCTATTTGCATTCAAAAGCAATTGGAGAATTTCTGGAAAATGGAAGAACTTGTTACCCCTAAGCTCCGCACCTTGGTAGAAGACGAGTGTGAATCTCACTTCAAGAGCCATACCAAGCTTAATTCTAGTGGTCGATTTATTGTCAGTATTCCACTTAATAAAGCTCCAGAAGTATTAGGTGACTCGTACAAAATAGCTGAAAACTCTCTTCTAAATCTCGAAAGAAAATTTGCTTCCAACACTGTCCTGCATTAGCGTTATGCACAGTTCATGCAAGAATATGAAGACTTGGGCTAGATGTCCGTTTGCGACCCTGCACCTTCTGAGGTTTCCTGCTTCTTACCTCATGTGTTGCTTTCAATGGCTCTGCTCCCCCTACATCTGGTGAATAATTTAACTCTTTACAATTGGTCGGCCCTACCAATCAACAAGATCTATTCAGTGTTCTAATCCGATTTCGCAAACATGTCTATGCCTTCTCTGCTGATATAGAAAAGATGTATCGCCAAGTTTTGGTTGAGAAGTCTCAAAGACACTTGCAGCACATCTTATGGAGACCTGAGCCAAATGACGCTATCAAAGCCTATAATCTGAACACTGTTACTTATGGTACTGCTTCTGCTAGCTTCTTAGTAATTCGATGTTTGTTCGAACTTGGCATTGAATGCGCACAATCCCTTCCTAAGGTCTCTCGAATCATAAAAGACTTCTACGTTGATGATTTATTGAGTGGAGCGAATGACGTTTCCACAGCAAAGGTACTGTGCAAAAACCTATCTGCTACTTTACAAGCTGGTTGCTTCAACTTACGAAAATGGATCTCGAACGAGCCTCTAATTCTTTCAGACTTCATGGACTCTGACATTCATCCTATCTTAGTCGATATTGGCTCGCATGATAGCACAAAGACTCTTGGACTGCATTGGTCGCCAGTTGATGATAGGTTGACATTCTCTAATTCTCTTACCTCTCCAAAAAGAATAACTAAGCGTGCTATCCTGTCCGACATATCTCAGATTTTCGACCCACTTGGCATTATTAAGGCCAAGATGATGTTGCAAGCGCTTTGGTTAGAGAAACTTTCAGGGACGATAATATTCCTCGCTCTTGTCCACTCAATGGTTGAACTTAAAAGATGATCTTCCTGCCCTAAACGAAGTTGCCTTCCCCAGACGTATCATATGCGATGAGCCGAAAAGTATACAGCTTCATGCCTTCTCTGACGCGTTCATCAAGGCCTGTGGCGCCTACATCTATGTACGCTCTGTTGATCAAAACGGTGCTATTTTCTCAAATTTATTGTGTTCGAAAGCCAAAGTGGCTCCTCTCAAGTCTATATCCATTCCTAAACAAGAACTTTGTGGTGCTCTTATTCTCGCTCGCTTAGCCCACCAGGTTATTTCTGCGCTCCAAATTACGTTTGATCAGTGCTTCTTCTGGACTGAGTCCATTACTGTGTAGACGATTTGGATGCATTTTCAACCAACCAAGTACACGTTTGTCGCCAATCGTATATCTGAGATCCAGACACTCTCCAACAATGCTGTGTGGAACCACGTACCTAGTGGAAATAATCCTACCGACATCCTCTCAAGAGGGGTCTCTCCTACTGTGCTGAAGGATTCCGCCTTGTGGTTTCATGGACCACCATGGCTGTCTCTGGAAGAATCTTTCTGGCCAACTCTGCAAACGCCTTCCATACCACTGGATCTTCCGGAAGTAAAAAGGTTAGATGTAATATCTGCCACTGCTGCATGTTCTTCAATCCCATTTTCAAGATTCTCAGATTTTGATCATTTGAATCGCATCGTTGCCTTTATATTGCGTTTCAAGAAAAATTGTCTATGTCCTAAGGATACCCGAATGTCTGGTCCTCTTACACCTTCGGAAAATGAGCATGCCTTCCTGACTCTTGTTAAGCTTTCTCAAAACCACTCGTTCCCTGAAGAGATTAAAATTTTTCAAACTCACGATCCTTGATCACGTTCGAAGTTACCCTCCTTGTCCTTGCTTTAGACTCTGATGGCCTGCTGCGGGTTGGAGGTAGATTGCTTAATTCTGATTATTCGTTTAATAAGAAATTTCCCGTCCTCATCTCTGGGAAACATCCGCAAGCTAGACTGTTAGTCACTTCAGAATATCTTCGCCTTCTGTATGCTGGTCCTCAACTACTTCTTTCATCACTGCAATTCCAAGTTGATGCTGGACTCCCTTGTGCTCAACAAGGACGATCTCCAACCACCTATCCATTGGAAGCTCGGCCGTATCACCCAACTTCATCCTAGCAGAGATGACATCCCTCGTGTGGCCACCATCCACACCTCTACCGGACTTTTGAAAAGATTTTTTCCCAAGATTTGTTCCTTACCCAACGATTGTTATGGTTTTTGATTATTTGTTTTATTGCTTTCTTTTTGCCACGTTTTGAAAGTCAAGCCTTTCAAGGTGGGGGCTATTATGTTAAGGATATTTTCGTATTTTGCCTTTTTCAGTTTTGCCACTGGTGGCGTTAATTGTTCTTTTCTCCTCTTCTCTTTGTACTACTCAATGAATAAACGTAAGTTTTGCACTCGTAGTTTTGTGTGAAATGCCGTCGTTTCTTTCGCCAAATGAACTCTATGAGCTCATGAATCGCAAGTATAAACTTCTTTAAATTTGTCATCATAAATAACATTAACAAAACCTACTACCTCACAAGAGGCAGTGGCGGGTGGTTCATATGCACGAGCAGATATTAAATTATCGAGTATGGATTTGCCGTCATTTACTGGTGATTATCTGGAATGGAATACATTCCACGACCTGTTCACCTCTATGGTACATAACAATCAGACAATAAGTAAATCACAAAAACTGCATTATTTGAAAACTGCTCTAAACGGAGATCCATCGGAATTGAACCTCTTGAGAGAGCGCTATCATAATGAGAAACAAATCATTTTTTGTCATTTGAGAAGACTGTTTTATCAAAAGAAATATGAAAACTGACTCTACTACCGAATTACGACAACTGATAGATACAACAGTGAAGCATGTGCATGCTCTGAAAGTCTTAGGGGTACCTATTAAGGAATGGGGTCATGTGTTAGTGTTTTTACTGAGTGAGCATATGGATCAAAGTTCAAGACAACAATGGAATTTGGCATCGGCAGAAATAAGACAACCAACGTTTGATAACATTACAAAATTTTTAAATCAAAGATGTCAAGCTCTGAAAGCAGCTGAACTCGACCCCACACCAATTAAGTTCATACTGGCAAGGCACCAACAACAATGAAGACTCTTAATGTCATAACCGGAACAAAATGCCCATTGTGTAGCAGCAATCACTGGATTTTTCATTGCGAGAACTTCTTGAAACTCGAACCCACTTTGAAAAACAGACTGTAAGTGAACTGAATTTGTATTACAAACGCTTACGTGCAGGACACTCAAGCAAACAGTATTAATCAAAATCATTATGCAAGAAGTGTTCATGGGAACATAATACACTTCTACATTAGAACGAACAACCAGACAAATCAATCACTCCATCTAAAGCAGTTAGATTAATCACGCCACCAACAACAATAGTGGCACAAGAAACCTCCGTCCAAAATTGTGTAACAATAGCATCACAACAAAATAAGGCATTATTGGCAACTGCAGTGGCAATTGTCAACGATACGTTTGTTAATCCACATAACCGTCGTGTATTGTTGGACTCAGATTCTGAAATCAGCCTGGTTACTGAAAGATTGGCACAGCGTTTGAATTTAAAACGTCGTTAAGGGAACTACATTGATCACTGGTAATGGAAACATAACGAGCAACACTACCCATGGCATAGTATCACTACAGTTGGTTTCAAGGCACTACAAACATCAGCTCAACATAGACGCATCTGTAATCTCTAGCATAACTGGACTAATATGCTCGCAGAAAATTGGAACAGATCGTCAACGTGAAACAAATGACCTATTGTTGGCAGATCCGGAATATGATCAACCAGGACACATTGATATTCTTATAGGCTGATCATTTTTTTGATGTTTTACTGACCAACAATGTCAAAAATGAGGATGGCCATGTATATGCTCAACAAACAATTGTTGGGTGTATAATATGTGGTTCTTCCATAGCCAGGAAGACTTCATTGTCTGCAGTTTATCACATTACTCTTCAAGATGAATTGAAAAACTTTTGGGAATTAGAAGAAATTAATACTAAGGTATTTAGAAACCAGAAGAGGAAGCTTGCGAGAAGCATTTCATCAGAACTCGCTCTCGTGATTACACAGGACGTTACTTGGTGACACTTCCTATCAAGGAGAATAAACAACGATTAGGTGACTCCTTAACGATGGCAATTAGACGCTTCCGTAGTGTGGAAACAAAATTATCTAAGCTTCCACAACAACAGGAACAATCAAGGAATTTCATCAAGGAATACGAGACATCGGGTCACATGTCACTAATAGATGAGCTTATGATTAGTATCAATCGCAATTATCTTCCACATCATTTTGTTCTAAAGGAGTCAAGCACTAACTACTACAAATCTTCGAGTCGTCTTTGACGCATCTGCTAAAACGACCACAAAAACGCATCTGCAAAAAATTAATGTCAGGACCCAGAATACAAAGTGACATTTTTGACATCTTCATACGATTCAGATTTCATCACGTGGCTTTCACCGCTGATATTAATAAGATGTATAGACAAACGCTCGTCCACCATCACGATCGTGAACTCCAGTGTATTGTGTAGAGGGAAAATCCACATGAGCAGTTACGAGCATTTCATCTTAATACGGTGACATATGGGACGGCAGCCGGACCATACTTGGCTATATGGTCACTCTATTAGCATATGATGACGCACACAAGTATCCAGAAGCTAAGGAAATCGTCTTACAAGACTTCCACGTGGACGATCTGATATTAGAAAAATCAGACACATCATCAGCCATACTGGTACAACAACAGTTGGTGCAGTTACTTAACGGAGGTGGATTTGAATTACGTAAGTGGTCTTCAAATAGTGGTGAGTTTTTTGGATGCGCTGGATGATGAACTTCATTTATTAGTTGATTCACATATTACAAGAACATTAGTATTACAGTGGAACACTAAGGAATATAGCTTTCTAATCAGTGTCAATGAAACAATATTTAAACAAATTTTACCAAACGAGGCATGCTTTCAGACATCGCTCGATTGTATGACCCCATTGGATGGATACCCCCCATAATCATAAGAGCAAATAAATAATAATAATTATTAACTGGAGATGCGTCTCCAAGCATAGGTAATGATTTTTCAGGTATTGACTGGGATGAGGAATGGCCTGAATCATTACAAAACCAATGGATAGCAATTATTGACAAACTACCACTTTTGGAGACTCTCACAATACCACGGTATGTCATTAATAACGATGCAGAATATGAATTACACGTTTTCTGTGATGCATCGGAAAGAGCGTATGCAGCAGTGATATATGTACGATCAAGGAGAGAAGATGAGATTAATGTTAAACTATTGTGTGTCAAAACCAAAGTAGTACCAATAAAAGCAGTTACACTAGCAAGATTGGAACTTTGTGCAGCTGTGCTTCTTGCAAGAGTTGTTCAGCGCATCCGAGGAGCCATGAAGGCGACAGTGAAGGTCACTCATGCTTGGACTGACTCAACTGTTGTTTTGGCATGGATACGAAGTCATCCAAGTAGATGGAAAACGTTCGTTGCAACCAGAGCAGTTGAGATCCAAACTATTATTGAACACGTACCAACGCACCTAAACCCTGCTGACATTATATCTCGAGGTGTCACCCCAGCAGAGCTACAAGTTGTACTCATTGGTGAATGGTCCACCATTTCTATATGATGATCTATCCACTTGGCCATAAACACAGTCAGTGCAAGATGTAACTTTTGAGCAATGCAAAAATGCACAATACACACTCATTTCTATGGCATGCAAAATATTTCTCATGGCATGACTATTCTTCTCTACAAAGGGCCAAACGAGTTGTGGCATGCGTTTTATACAACATGAAAACCAAGGAAATAGCGTTGAGACCCAATAGTGTCCACCTTACTACGAACGAGTTGGAGGAAGCCCTCAATTATCTAGTCAAATGCGTTCAACATGAAAGTTTTTATGATCTGTTAGCCAAACATTTCAAGGATAGAAGAGACATCCCTCACGGGTTAAGAACTCTAGCACCATTCATTGACCAGCGGGGTCTCTTAAGAGTTGGCGGACGATTAAATAAGGCAAATCTATCATTTGACCATAAGCAACCCCTGTTGTTGCCAAAGAAACACAAATTAAGAGTTAATTGTCGAAAATTATCATACACTATTGCTTCACCCCAGATCTCAACTTTTAATCTCCGTCTTACGACAGAAATTTTGGATTAATGGTGCACGAGACATCATTAGACAATACAACCACAAATGCATAATTTGTTTCTGACATTGAGCGACAGTGATCCAGCAACAAATGAGTGAACTACCCACTTCTAGAGTGACTCCTACTAGAACATTCAAACGTACTGGAGTAGATTTTGCTGGACCTTACACCATAAAAACAATGAAGAGACGAGGAGGTAAAACATATAAGTCATACATCGCTTTATTTGTTTGCATGACCACTCGAGCTGTGCATATAGAATTGGTAACAGAACTTTCAACAGCAGCTTTTATCCAAGCATTGCGCCGATTCAGGCAAGACGTGGAATATGCACAGACATCTACAGTGATAATGCAACAAATTTTAAGGGTGCAAGGAACGAGATCACTGAATTACATAAATTGGTTACCAATGATTAGCCTAAAAAGAACTTATTACAGAACTTGAGTGAAGAAGGGATGTTGGATCTAGCAAATGATTGAAGATATTTGACAATGTTTAATGTTGACTGTTGTAAACAGGTGTACTATGAGCCAGAAACTGTGGATGGCCAGCAGCAATCACTGGTTTCCCTGTCTCTCATCGGTTGATTGTTGTGTTAAATTTATATTTATTGTTCACTTATAATAATTCAATTGTTTATATGAGTGGTTACAGATTGTTGTTGCACTAATAATAAAAAGAAAATGTCTGTAAAATGAATATTCTTCCTGCTTTAAATATTTCCATTTGATATTCCACACTTATTTTTGGTGCCGAAACCTGACTCACAAGCAATACAATGGATGAACTGAAGCAGAGAAGGACAGTCATACGAAGCAGTGTTGCTATGGTCTGTGCAATAAAAGAAAAAACTTAGCGTTGTGCCAGTTTTTTCTTTTATTGCACAGAGTATAGGTTAGTAACTAAAATAGAAAGCTTGTTAGGAGATGACAAAGTTGAATTGCAAGTTAACACTGAATTGATACAAAAGAGAACAAATGAGTTAGCAGACTTGGATAAATGCATTCAAGGCTTACTGAAAACAGAAAAGGAATTGGAGAGATTTTATAAAGTGTGAAGAACATGAAAGCAAGGAACAGCGAATTAAGATTAAATCCAACCAAGAATTACTGAAGGGACAACAAATGTCAACAGAGAGCGTGAATACTGCTAAGCCTAAACTACCAAAGTTACAAATAATCCCATTCAATGGAGAACTGGAAAATTGGCAAAGTTTTTGGAACAATTTAAAGCTTCTATTGATGATAATAAGTCAATTAATGTCATTGATAAACACACTTATTTGAGATCACTTTTGAAAGGTGAAGCAAATGGCTTAAAATTATCAGATGCAAATTATGAAGTGGTGAAACAAATATTGAAAAAGAAGTTTGGTGATAAAACAAGAATAATACAGAAGCATATTGATTCTATGATGTCTGTCAAACCTAACAAGTCTATGAAGGCCATTGATTTGCGGAAGACTTACAATGAATGTCAACAGAGAGTTTGGGCATTACAAGCTTTGGGAATTAATTTGAAAGATTCTGGTGCGATGTTGGTTCCAAAAATTTCTCGACTCTTTCCTGCAGAAATAATTCGACTGTGGTATCGGGCTGTGGAAATTAAAGATACAGACAACATTGATAAGCTGTTTGAAGTCATAGACAAGGAGACAGAGTATTGAAAAGACTCAAACATGTTCTGAAAAATTACCAAAACAAAAGCAAAACAAAATAGAATCAGAAGAGAGTGATGATGATAGCACATCTACTGCAGCTGCATTGCAAATTCGTGTTAAGAAATCAAGTAAAGTCGATCCATTTTGTGTATTTCGTTCAAAGAAAGGACATTGGGGACAAGATTGTCAAACAATAACTGAACCGAAGGAACGCATGTTAAAATTAAAAGTGGGTAATCGTTGTTTTCTGTGTTTGAAAAGAGGACACTGCAAAAGTACCTGTTATAACGAAGAGCGATTTTCATGCAAGCAGTGCAAAGGAAAGCATCACGTAGCACTTTGTGAAAATAAACCAAGTGGCAACATAAGGGGAGTGAAACAATGGTGAACGCAACGATTTTGAGTGTTGGTGAAAGGGGAGATGAAGTTTACTTACAAACAGCCAAGGCATTGGTGGAGAATGCAAATGGGGAAAGATACTTGGTTAGATAGATGTCTATTGGATCCAGCAAGTCAGAGAAGTTTTGTCTGCACAGAACTAATAAATAAACTAGGGATTAAGGCAATGGCAGAGGAAGAAATTCGAGTTATAGGATTTGAATCTCAGAGCACCACAAAGAAAAGGAAGCTGATTCAATTAATTCTGTACAGCACAACCAGCAAAGAGAAAGTTGAAATTAAGGCAATTGAAACAAATAATCAATTTTGCAATTTGTCTTCAGTTTCGACTAAAGTAAAAGAACAGTTGAAGAAGTTAAAACTAGCTGACCTTGAAAGTGAAAACTCTCCAACAGTTAAAGTTTTAATTGGTGCTGATTATTACTCGTCTGTTGTAAAAGACAACTACATCAGATTGACACAGAACCTAGTAGTTATCAAAACTAAGCTTGGATGGGTACTGAATGGAGGAAATCCTAGACAAGCAGTAAAGGAAATTCAAAATTTTCATGTCCACACTGAAGGCAAACAAGTTGATGAGCAGCTAAAGGCATTTTGGGAATTGGGCTCAATTGGAATTAAAGAAGATAAACAGGACAGGTCAATGAAGGATCAACATTTTTGAAGAATTTCAAGGAAAATTTGAAATTCAAGCAGGAAGAAGTATAGTAAATTTTCCGTGGAAGGAAAATTGTGATCAACTGGCAGATAACAGAACCAGTGCAGAAAAAAGGTTCAGTTACCTGAAACAAAGGTTCCAAAAAGATGCTAGTTTTCAACAACGCTACGAGAAAGCTATGTTAGATTGCTATGCAAGGGAACACATTGAACTTGTAGAAGACTCATCATTATCAGGAAAACATCTTTTCTATTTACCACATCACGCAGTAACAAGGGATGATAGATAGACAACGAAAACAAGAATAGTTTTTGATGCATCTTCTCATGAAAAGAACTGTTTATCTTTAAATGATATGTTAGAAAAAGGACCAAATTTGAATCCTGAGTCATTCATAGTTATGTTAAGATTTAGAGTGCTTTGCAAGGTCTTTTCTGGGAATGACAGTCAGGCCTACAAGATTTTTGTGGTTCAAGATACAAGAAAATTTAACTACAAATGAAGAGGCCATGTATAGATTTAAAAGACTACCATTTAGTTTGATTTGTAGTCCATACTTATTGGCAGCAACTCTAAGAGAACATGCAATACGACGCAAAGATCCGTATCCTTTGTTAGAATGTTTCTTAACAAGAACATGTATGCTGGTGATTTTATGGCAGGTGGTGATGAAGAAGAAGCATTACAACTTTATAAGGAACTGATAGCAATGACAAGTGAAATCAATTTACCTATGGCAAAGCTTTCAACAAATCCAAAGTTAGTTCGTGCAACACTCAAGCCTGATGAAGCTGAAGTGATAAGAGTAAAATTTTTGGGTGTCAAATGGGACACACGAAGAGATGACCTTTCTATTGACTTGAAAGTAAATGCAGCCACACTACTAGAAAATTACTGTACCAAACCAACACTGTTGATGACTGTAGCTAAACTGTATGATCCATTGGGATTACTCAATCCATTCATAGTGACTGGTAAATTATTGTTCCAAGATATGTGGAGCAAAGGAATAGATTGGGACGAACTTCTTCCTTTGGACATCCAAGCAAAGTGGGAAAGTGGATAAAGGAAATAGACATGTTAAAAGAAATTTACTGTCCCAGGTGGATAGGTACGTTAAACAACAAAAAACACTCCGGACTACATGTGTTTTGTGATGCAAGTCCAAGAGCTTATGAAGCAGCTTTTTTGTATGTAAAGCGTTGCAATAATGATACAGTTACTGTTACATTGGTTGTAAGCAAATGTCGATTATCTCCGGTGAAAAGGGCTATGCTACCCAGGTTGGAACTGTTAGCAGCACTCAGAGAAACTCGACTACTGAAATATTTTCTAGAAGCCACAAAAATGAAAGGTGATAATATAACTTTGTGGTCAGATTCATCTGTTACTATTGCTTGGATCACCTTTGATCCAAGCAGGTGGAAGAGCTATGTACCAACAGAGTCATAGAAATTCAAAAACATTTCAGTCCTAATCAATGGAAACAATGTAAAGGAAGAAAATCCTGCTGATTACTTAACTAAAGGAATTACAGGTGAAAGAATTAAAAGAAGCACAAACTTGGTAGCAGGGGCCTGAGTGGTTACTTACTGGAGATATGAAAGATTATGAAGTTGAACCCAGAGAAATTAAGTCAGATGTTGAAAAGGAACAAAGAAAACCAGTGATTACTAGTAATGTCGTGGAACAAACAGAAGAAATGAAACTGTTAGATATTGATAATATTAATAATTTCAAGAAACTGTTCAGAGTCACAGCTTGGGTGATGAGATTTACAAGCAAAATATTGAAAAGACTAATACAGCTAAGAAAGAGTTAACAGCTGATGAATTACAAATAGCAGAAAAATATTGGGTTAAAGAAGTACAAAGAGATTGTTTTGCTCCTGAATTGGCAGCACTAAATGAAAATAGAGAAATGCCAAGAGATTCCAAGATCAAGATGTATAATCCTTTCCTGGATGAAAAAGATTTAATTCGAATTGGTGGAAGGCTCAACAAGGCTGAATTGACCATTCAAGAGAAACATCCAATTGTATTAAATGGTAAAGATAAGTTTGTCAATATTGGATTTTGATGGGTAGGAAGACAGCTAAATTTATAATAAAGTCTTGTTTAATATGCCGCAAACATATTTGTAAAAGAGGCGAACAAATCAAAGCACCATTACCATTGGATAGAATAAATCAAATTCTTCCATTTCAAGTCGCAGGAGTGGATTTTGGAGGAACTTAATTTGTCAAGAATAACAATAAAATGAACAAGTCATATATACTGCATTGTTTACATGTGCAGTTACACGCGCTATGCATCTGGAACTTGTTTCTGATATGACTGCAACCATAGCTATCTCTTACTGGCTTTAGAAAGATTTGTTGGAAGAAGAGGGGTATGCAAAGTCATTTACTCAGATAATGCAAAACCTTTAAACGAGTTGACAGTGAACTAGAAATGTTGTGGAAAACCATTCGAGTGAAAGTAGCACAATACGTTACACACAAGGATGTGAAATGGAAGTATATCGTTGAGAGAGCTTCATGTTGGGGAGGCTGGTGGGAACGGATGATTCAAACAGTGAAAAGATGCTTACGGAAGATATTAGGAAGGTCAAGGCTTGAACACGAGGAATTAGCAACAGTACTAGTTGGGATATAAGCCGTTGTAAACAGCCGACCTTTGACATATTTGTATGAGCATCCACAAAAAGGACCTTTAGCTCCATCACATTTTTTGATTGGTGAACGCTTAAATAAACTACCGTCATGTACCAATGTAGAGTCCCAGACAGAGTTAACCAAAATTTGGAAGCTGAAGCAACAGTTGATGGATTCATATTGGCATCAATGGAAACAGGAATACTTGTTAGAACTCCAACACTACCACCAGGTGAAGCAGCCAGGCAGAATACCTGAGTTTAAGATTGGAGATATTGTTCTGGTAGTAGGTGAGAAGACTCCTAGACACTTGTGGAAAATGGTAAGATTACAAGAAGTGATACCAGGGAGAGATAGAAAGATAAGATCCTGTGTAGTAAAGCTACCAAATAACATTGAAATAAGAAGACCAATACAATTACTTTGCCCATTAGAAATACTCTTCAATGGTGGAGATGATGTTGGATCTAGCAAATGATTGAAGATATTTGACAATCCTTAATGTTGATTGTTGTGTTAAATTTATATTTATTGTTCACTTATAATAATTCAATTGTTTGAGTGGTTACAGATTGTTGTTGCACTAATAATAAAAAGAAAATGGCTGTAAAATGAATATTCTTCCTGCTTTAAATATTTCCATTTGATATTCCAGAAGGGATCGCATGGCACTTCATCCCTTCGAACGCTCCCAATTTTGGTGGAATCTGGGAGGGTGGAATACGGTCCGTGAAACAGCATTTGAGAAGTGTGGCGGGCAATCTCACCTTGACTTATGAAGAAATGTCTACCATCTTGGCTCAGATCGAAGCATGTCTTAATTGTAGACCTGTGTGCGCTGTCATCCGTTCTAAGTGACATGCAGGCATTAACACCATGGCATTTTTTAATCGGTGAACCGTTGCGTACTATTCCTGAAGCTGATCTTGTAGATCAACCCACACACAGACTTACCAGATTGCAATTGGTCCAACAGGTCTCACATCATTTTTGGAAAAGGTGGCACTTGGAATATCTGCATGGCTTGCAACAACTTACAAAATGGACACAACCCACCAACAATTTGGTCAAAGGAGACTTAGTGCTAATTAAGTTCCTCCTTTAAAATGGATATTGGGACGAGTCAAGGACACTCATCAAGGTCATGATGGCTTGATACATGTGGTAACAGTCAAGACATGAAACTGCATCTACAAACGTTCGGTTTACAAAATTGTACAAGCTTCCAGTCAACGCATAACTGTTCAATAAGGTGGGCAGGATGTTCAAACATTGCCTTGAGACTGAATAATTACCTCAACTTATATTAATTTTTGTTAAGTTTCGTTTTGTGCATTCTCTTGTTTCACCTTTTCATTTTCGATTTTGTTCTTGTGAATCATTGTTCATTTTTTCGATATAGCAATAAATATGGCGTAGTGCAAAAACAGCAGTAATCACAATCTATTTTATCGTGCGTAAATTATTGGATATTACACTTGTGCAAATCATTCAATCATATTATCAAAGTGAACTTTTGGACAAAGAGTTACATAAAACAATATTTTGTGGCATTTGCAACACCATATTTTGCATTTTTTTTTTTTAATTTAGTGATATTTAGGGCTTTTCCAAAAGTTTAGAACACACATAAATATCTTTAAATTATTCATAAATTTTGTGCAGCCAAATACTATGTAATACGTTCCATAATAAAAATTGTGGTTTCGTGTTGTTGCTTACCGATAGTAGTATCCACATTTTTTGGCGTAAATCGTTTGTATCGAATGTAATAAGTTTTCTGTCTATTAATTATCCGCACACATTTCACGCAACTAACAATTATTCTTACAACATTTGGCTGCACATAAATTACGAGCCATTTAGGATTGTTTGGTGTCCTAAATTTTTGTAACAGTTCTTGTCGGTGAATTATTCATTGTAAATAGTGTTTACTTTATAATGTTTTATTTTGTAGGTACCAATAAATAAATAAAATAAATAATGATGCAGTAAAATAAGCAAAGGGGCTGAAAGCAACTGGAAGAGGGCATTTTTGAAGGGCTCAACCAATAAGCACACGTCACTTAACAGCCCTTTAATATCAGTCGATACACGTCACATAATAACAGCTTATTTTTAAGCTTGAGCAATCCAGAGGGAGCACCGACAAAAACGGTTACAGATTTTAGTATGGGGAAAGGGAAAATTGTCCAGTCTCCATTCTCTCTACTGTCTCTGATTGAGCATGACCATTGTGGCAACGACGGGGTGATGGTGTGAGCGGCCATCATGATGAGTTCCCATACACCACTGCAAGTCTTCGACAGAGAGGCTGTAACTAGCCATATGTACCGGAGACTACATGTTCGTCTCTTCAGGGGTGCGGTAGGACCGATTTCCTCTATGACAAAACTTAATTACCTTCATAACATCTAAGTGGATCTGGCACGGCCTTTATGTAATTCGCCTCTATTTAGCCCGATGTGTTGAGCAAGTTACTATCTCGGATGTGTGTATCTCGAATTAAATGCTAAACTTTACTGGCCGGTGTTATTGAAATTGTACATTTTTATAATTCTTTAAGATTCATATATCCTGAAATAAAATTACGAAATATAATCTTGGTGTGTAAATTTCTTGATTACTTTAATGTTCAGATTACTGAAATCGTACAACTGCCATTTATTGCACATTGTGTGTTCTTACATGGATTTTGCAGAGGCGAATGTGGCCATAAAGTTTTTCGCAATGCTTACACTTTTCAATTTTCTCTTCTGTATGAATTCTCTCGTGAATTTTAACATCTGCAGAGAAAGAAAATGCTTTTTCACAGTATTTACACTTGTAAGGTCTCACTCCCGTATGTAATCTCTCATGAAGTTTAACCGCGTGAAGTCCAGAGAATATTTTTACACAATATTTACACTTGAAAGGATTCGTTCCGGTATGTAATTCCTCGTGAGCTTTAGCAGCACGAAGTTCAGAAAATGTTTTTTCACAATAATTACACTTGAAAGGCTTCGCTCCGGTATGTAATCTCTCGTGAGTTTTAGCAGCGCGAAGTTCAGAAAATGTTTTTTCACAGTAATGACACTTGAAAGGCTTCGCTCCGGTATGTAATCTCTCGTGAATTTTAACAGCGCGAAGTTCAGAAAATGCTTTTAGACAATAATTACACTTGAAAGGCTTTGTGTGAGTCAACTCATGATATTTAAGTTCTGATGGATACAAAAACATTTTCTCGCAATATTTACATTTGTGCGCACTCTTCCCAGTATGTTTGATCTCATGCTTTTTCATGTAAACATAAAGAGCAAAAGATTTTCCGCAATAATTACAATTGAAGGGCTTTTCCCCTGTATGTAATCTTTCATGAATTTTAACAGCGCGAGGTCCAGAAAACGATTTTTCACAATATTTACACTTGTAAGGCCTCACATCGGTATGTAATCTCTCATGATTTTTAACATCTGCAGGGAAAGAAAATGGTTTTTCACAGTATTTACACTTGAAAGACTTTGTGTGAGTCAACTCATGAAATTTAAGTTCTGATGAATACAAAAAATTTTTATCGCAATGTTTGCACATATACGGACCCTTCCCAGTATGTTTACTCACATGTTTTTTCATGTTAATAGAACGAGCAAAAGATTTTCCACAAAAACTACAATTGAAGGGTTTTTCCCCTGTGTGCTTTCTCGCGTGCTTTTTCAGGGCTGATGGATAGCGAAAAGAACTTCCGCAATATTCACACTTGTGGCGTCTACTGCCAGTATTTATGGCCTTCTGAGACTGTAAATGAGGTAAGCCAGTTAAGGAGTTTGAGCTGTCACACTGCTTTTCAGTGTCACGCGAACATCTCATTACTTCGTGGTCATTGGCTTTTTCATGTGTGATACAATCTGAGTGCACAAGTAATAAACTTGATCTATTAGCACAAGATAAAATTTTGTATTCCTGGGAATTTAAACGAGTTCGTGATGTAAATAACGTACTTCCACTTAGAATGTCTAAAATAATCCCAAACATATCGTTAAGGAAATCGCTCATCAGAAAAGCATGTCCATTTTCTTCGTGGTTTTGGAATATAAGCTTTACAAATTTTTTGGACTCTGTAAATAAGGTCAATTTTTCGTTAATCAGTCTATGTAAATAATTATTATAGTCTATCCAATGTGTACAATCGTGAGAATTGTTATTATTATGGTACAAAAGTATAGCATTTGGCGCATTAGAAGAAAAACGAATCCGATACTGTGTACTTTCGTTGTTTGTCTCATACGAAATCGTCACGTTTCCTGCCAGCATCTTCAAGATCAACGAAAACAAATCTTCTAGGACAGGAGGACAGTTTTTAACACAATTTTTATAATGATGTAGTCCGTCATTGTCATTATTTTCCATTCTGAGGGGACTTTTTCTCGGATATAATTCAAACTTGAAACTTCTGAAATTAAAAGGAAAGAGAAATTACTTTTAGAATATTTCTAATGAAAATGATATTCAGTACATTTAAAAGCAGAAAATTTACTACGCTATTATTCTTATTGGAAAGTGCAATACTTATGTAATTACTCCTATGGTACCATCCCGAACACGCTGCCAAGATGGGAAGGGATAATATTTTGTCATCTTTTAGAATTAGTAACCAGAATACTCTGATATTATGCATATGAATGATCAGAAATTGTTAATTCTTCCCAATGTACAGCTTCGCTTACCATTTGTTTTGGTTTCCTGACTTGATTACAACTGCAATTACTAGTTGCTTTTTTTTCTGATTTATTTGCATTATTAGTCAAAGCGTGAGAAGGCCTCTGCGATGAAACTTATATTGTTACATCATCATAGATAGTGCATTGTTATTCCTATTTCAACCAACAATAAGCCCTGAATTAGCACTATCTAGGATGATGTAACAATGTATTAAATTTCAATACGGAGGCCTTCTCTCTCGGTGGTCACGGTCAAAGACATGAAATATTTATCAGCAACAATTTCTGATTGTTCGGATTTATTTACTTTGTTGAACAACTTATTTTTTTTTGGCCTCTATAATCTCGCCAACTGTCTTCCTCTTTTACCTTTTCCGTGTCAAGGATGTTAAGCTAGCTTGTCGTCGCAAAGGACGTGACCTACCGATTCGCAACGTTATTCTTCTGCATGACAGCGCTCTCTCCCATGCCGTAGCTGCCAGATTTTCAAAATTAGGAGAAATGAGATTAACAGTACTTGATCAACCTGGAGAAAATGAGCTTTGATCTATCGCTCTACGATTTTCATCTCTTTGGGGCATTCAAACAAGAACTAGGAGGCGAAAAATTTGATAATGACGAGAGTGTGGCATCTGTGATTTTGCTGCCATAAGATTTTTTTCACTTGTTTATTAAATTTGTTTGTGATTGACGTCAATTTTATGTCTCCCATTGTTGAACAATACGATGTCTCATACTGATAAAGGAGGTACACGACGCATACGTTCGACGCACTTTTTTATAAGCAAACATCGAAAGAAAATAATTTTGACAGTGGCTAGCCAAACGAAGCAGTTTTGAAGTTGTCATCCATTTGAGAAGTTATTTTCTTATTAGTTTTTGGCGACGAGAAATTCAAATAAAAAGCCAATTAATGCATTGTATAATGAACTGGAGGTTGTATTGGGAGTCATTTGCTTTCCAGAATGAAGTTGTAGGGTCTTTATCAATCTTATTGAAATTGTTGTCACGACATAAATTATTGACTTTCTCTATATACTGGTTAGTGTAAATAACCGCTGAAGCATTCCCTTTGTCAGCCTGGACTATGGTGGCCTTGTTGGCAGAAAGTTTTTTATTTTATTCTGTTGCATGTCTTCAATTCGCGGTTGAACTTGCCGTGTTTGTTCATGTTGGCTGCCGAAGCCAAAAAAGGTTTGGAAGACTACTTGAATATATAATGTTCCTGAAAATGTTTTGCTTCACTTTTTATTCTTGATATAGATTTTAAAAGTTTACGTTTGCCTGTCAACATTAAAGCATCTGTAAGAGCCTGAAAGGGAAATAGCCCCGTTTACTTGCCGCCACTGCTTACTATCAATGGCAACACTCTCACGAGCGATCGGGTAAGACTCAACGACGTCTAATGAGCCCAACTAGTCAAGAACCGTTGAGGAAATCATCAAGCGTCTTAAATTAAATTTTAAATAAGTTACGTTAAGTTTGGAAAACCAAAACCACAGCAGGTATTGATTCCATCACCAACAATGCCCTCAAGAACTTGCCTACTAATGTTGTCTAGACTATTACCAAGGCCAAGAATGACCGCTGGAAAACTGGTTACCTCCCTAACGGAAGGAGTCCGTCATCGTTCACACCAAAACCTGATCTTAACGCTGCTCTCGGCAAAGGTCCATAAGCTTATTACCAAGTGTCAAAAGTCTTTGAACGTGTCATTCTAAAGAAGTTTTAACTATTTCTGTGTGGCCAACAATCTTGCTCGTGAGGAACCATTCGGTTTTCTTGCCATTCGGCTCTGGAGGTTGATGCCCTCCAAACTGCTCTATGTAAGATTGTCTGATGTCCGCAATGCTTGTAATCAGGTTTAGCAAAATGGCCTGATTTTTAAGATGATTATTTGTGGTTTCCCTGACGATCTGATTGTCTTTATTAGCTCCTTCCTGACCAACAGGATTTTTCGCTTCAAGGTTTGCTGCTCCACGTCTAACCCTTGTGAAGTTAATACTGGTGTCCCCAAGACTCTGTCCTGTGACCAGCATTGATCAAGTTCTTCATCCACGATTTCCCACTTTTTACAAAGTTAAAGCTGTACTTGTTTGCTGACGACGAGTCCTTCATGACTAGTGCCCACAATCCCGCTCACGTCATATCTCGGTTACAATATGCTTTACATCAGTGAGAGAAATGGTTTGCTAAATGGAAGTTAAACCTGAATGTCAATAGAAGCAACGCTAAAAAGGATAGACAACACCAGCCCTGGACCCAAGCACAATGGGCCTGTGTTTTATTCAGTGATGTGTCGAGATTCAGTCTAAGCACGGATTCCCGGCGAGTTTTCATCTGGAGAGAACCAGGAGCACGCTACAATCCCTCTAACATCACGGAAGTTGACCACTATGGTGGTGGTGATGCTATGGTTTGGGGGGGCATCATGTTGGACGGACGCACAGACCTCCACGTTTTTGAGAGAGGCTCTCTGACTGCTCAGAGGTACAGGGACGACATCTTAGCACCCTATGTAAAGGCTCTTCAGGGGTGCCTTTGGTCCCCATTTCATTTTTATGGACGACAATGCTCGTCCACATAGGGCAAGGCTGGTCAACGAATACCTCGAAGAGGAGGATATTCAAAGGATGGAATGGCCAGCAAGATCTCCAGACTTGAACCCGATAGAGCATGTTTGGGATGCACTGGGCAGGAGAATGGCAGCTCACCAGGTTTCTCCCAGAACCCTCCAGGAGCTACGAACTGCCCTGGTGGAGGAGTGGGGTTCCTTGCCCCAACACCTCATTAACAGCCTCATAAACAGCATGAGGAATCGCTGTGAGGCTGTATTGCTGTTAGAGGTGACCATACACCCTACTAGTCTCCTAAAAAGACCCTTGACATTTAATAGTTTCATGAGCATGGTTTGAAAGTTATGTTCAATAATTATTCGTGATAGCTTATACTTTTACCCTACCAAATTGTGATAGCTTATTCTATTACGCTACCAAATTTCAATGGAATCGGTCCAGTAGTTTTAGAGAAATCCACGAAAATGTTTGTCCTGTTAATTTTGAGTACCAGTGTAAATCATTTTACTATTTTTAATTTTTTATGTTACTTTTTATTATTGGGTTTTTTTTCCTCCATATATTTGGAATTAGAGAAAAAAATTGAAACATTAATAAATAAGGCTAAGAAGGCAATATTTAATCTAGTTGCTCTTCTGGGGCGTAACAGCACCCTTTGAGTGGATTGCAAACTATTGCTATACAAAATGGTAATCCGAACCATTCTGCTTTATGGTATGCCTGCTTGGGCTACAATATCAAGTCCAGACGAAAGGACCTCCAAACCTTCCAAAACGTTACCCTACGGACCATTGCCCAACTTGATAGGAGAGTTGCAACTAACACTTCTCCGAGAACCATTGCTGACGATTTTGGGGTACTTTCCATTGGAAATCACTTTCAAGAGTCTCTGAAGAAACTGATTCGGAAGATCAAGGACCATGCCATTCCCCTAATTACCGACATTCTGGATCACCCGATCACCTTTAGAAGTTCCATCAGGCATCGCAGGACTCGTCACATCCTGAACGTCAACTTCGACGACATTTAAAAGGCAATCTTTCCTTCCAGATTACTGGATCTCCTAGCTCCTCGTTGTCCTTCGTCAATCTACAATCTGCTTTATCGTCCAGAAAGGAAAGGACTCCTTTTTGTCCTCTTGATGACTTAATCGATACTCAACTATCGCGACGCCATGAAGTGCAGAGCCAACTAAAAATACTGAAGTGCAGTTATCAGTTGTAGATAACCATGGTGTAAATCATTATGCCTCACTTGGGCTGGAAATCATGGAAACAAGTTGAGAGAATGCATCTTGAAACAACTGCAAAATCGCTTCACGAATTTAGAAACCCAAATGTATTTGGGAATATCCACTTTGTTGATCCACGATTCAAAAACGTTCGGTTTTCGCAGCAAGACAGCTGCAGAGAATGTGCAGGATGCAGTGATTCAAAGCGTTGCAAGGAGATATGCTGCCTTCCGAGTCTGAACAAGAGGATGAAGTATCCGATAGCCACGCCATGCCACTGATGCCAGAACAGCCCGTTGAAAAATTTTCACTCTGGGGGTATTTGGACCAGCAAATTGAAGAAAGGAATAACAAAAGAAGCCACATCACTGATGCCCACAACGAAGTAAGAAGTTACATGAACAGCTCCATTTCCACGAAACACCAATTTGCTTAAGTGGTGGAAGGACTCTCTAAAGTAGCCAAGAAATAGTTGTGCTCCAGCGACTTCAACTCCATCCAAAAGGCTATTTAGTAAAGCTGGAGAATTGATTTCAAAGAAAAGAAATCATCTCAAACCAAAAAGTGTTGAAATGTTTCTTCTCCTAAATGCCAATATTGATTTGTAATTGATTAACTTAAGAATAAAATAAAACTCTTTTCCACAACGAAACAGGAATTGAACAAACATAAAAAGAAAAAGACCGAAAATAAAATGAAAAAATACAACCTGAGTCTGTAAGCGCTTTTCGAAAGCTTTGCTTTCATCATTCAGCAGCCAAGGAGCCCCTCTAGAGAATTTGTGAGGCAAAATTTGCGGCCCCTATAACGCCGTCCTGAAATGACCATGGCAGTTGAATAGGACGTTAATACCAAACAAACCAACCAACGGAGAGGTTCATTCAGAGAGGTGTCATTCGCAGATTTATAGCAGAACGGAAAGAGAGAGTAATACATAAATCGGTACACTTTTCGGTTTGCTACTCTTAATGTTTTATTAGGCATTTCTTATTTTTCTCATTTTTGGCCGATTTAAAAGGTGGCCTATGTGTTCGTCTCCGAAAACATTTTTTTTCTGAATGAAAAAAACAACAAAATTACACAGAGTATAAAAAAAACGACTTTAATGAAACTTTCACTATCGCCTAGCTATATCAGTCCATATCTTGAAAACTACTGAACCGATTTTGATGAAACCGGGATTTATCCCTAAGTTGAAAGATACTTAATCCAATAAAAAAAGAATTATTGCAATTCGATTTCTAGTTTCTGAGAAACACGTGGACAAACATACATACCTACACACACTTAAGAAATTTGGCATACTTGTTTAGAAGCCCACATAGACTAACATATATGAATATTGTGCAATTCCAACAATATTATATACATACGCATCAAATTGAGAACCTCCTTTTTTGAAGTCGGTTTAAAAAACTCATGATTCGAGAAGTTGAAATTTTGAAAAAAAAATATTCATATGTACGTTTGTGACCAGTTTTGTGCATACTTAGCCATTTTTTAATATTTAGAAAAAAAATTAATATCTCTAAAAAGGCTTACCCAATTGACATAAAAATACGCCAAGGCACAATTTAAGGTGCCCTCTAAGTATGTGTAATTTTTATTCGGTTCTGCTATTTGCCGTTTCAGAGGAGTTAGCTGCACAAAACTGGTCACATACGTACAGACGATATTTTTTTTCAAAATTTCAACATATCTTTTCGAATTATATAAGAGTAGGTGTTGTAATAATGTGACCTGAGTGACCTTTATTCAGTTGTTTTTATTATTTATTTTTATTTCTATTTCTTTTAATTAAAATGAAGTTCATATTTTTTAATTAATTATATATCTTTTCGGATTCTGAGTTTTTAAGTCAATTTCAGATTAAAAAATATATATTGAGTTTCGGAAACGAACACATAGGCCTTCACTCTTAAGTGAGTGGTTGGCCAAAAATATTTTTGTGTGACGACTCTGCGGGGTTGACCCAAATGGATCACTAAACGAGGGTTGTTTGGGCTTGTTACGGATGAATAAATGCCGAAACGTGGATAAGGTAAGTAGAACGAATATTTTTAGTACAAGAAAAAATTAAGTAAAACAATAAAACGAAGAATCAGGAGCCCCATATTAAATTGACAAAACAATTTCATTATATGCATTATCATTCGGGACGAAAATAAAGCTCACAAGCAAATGGTGGACTCTTACCTAAGACCTCACAAAGCTCACTGGCGAAGGTGCCACTAGGCCGTGCCCTACATATCAACTTATGTACCCATCACCGGTGTCTAGTCGTAATTACGTGTTCCAGCTTCCGCAATTAAACTACCCGCAACGTACGGACAACGTCGCGTGGCCCTTTTACAGGGCTTGTGCCAAGGGAGGGACACGGTATCCCTTACAGGGCGCCCCGCCACTTTAGCTCAACAACCAATCACGGGAAGCTTTTGTCTGAAACACCTAGGACAACCATGTTATGCTACCAGAGCTACGGATCGTTATAGTTCACAACTATCCAGGCGGCCAAAACGAGCCAGTTTGTTATAGTTCCGGTACACGCCTAGATTCACAGGGCAACGCAAATGACTAGGTTACACTTGCTCAGCTTCACAATGCTATACAAGTTACCATCAGGGAAGAGGGAGAACGGGAAGCGAAGTTCGTAACTGATTCAATGCTATTTAAAGGGCAACTGACATCAAAATTTGACATACGAGAACATTCAAAAAGTAAATTATACCTCGTATATATTTTTTGTCCTAAAATTATAGAGGACATTCAAAAAGTAAATTCTGCACAAAATGTTTTCAAATATCACTATTATTTTAGGAGTTATTTAATTTTAAAAATTAGCGCCTACGTCAGCACACCTGAACACCTGACGTCAGAGGCGAGAACTCGCTATCGCTCATGCAGATTAGTATTTATATTCCGTTTCTTTTCAACGCTATTTATCGCCTAGCTGTGCCTATTTTTTTACCGTTTTTTGACAGCAGTAATAAGAGCATGAACTGCAGAATATTTTATTTTCACGTTTTACCGAAAGATGATAAAATAAGGAGAATTTGAGTATCTACTTTGTCTATATGCTCCTTTGAAATATTAGGACGGAAGGGGGGGGGTGAATAAAATTTTCCTTCGCGATATAATCGTTTTTATATTTAATTATATTTCGTTTAGAAAAATAAACTGTTTTGGTAACTGCTTGTAATCAAACTATATTTATTTTCCTAATAAATTTTTCCGTGTATTTTATTCTACTTAAAAACATTTTTTTTTGGTTGAACGATTTCCATTATAATAACGACGCTCGACAAACAGATTACGATCCAAATGTTATATTAATAGGAAATTTATGACAGATTTAGATATCGGAGATGCTTGCATTTTTATTTTTTGCAAGCATTTACATACGATATCAAAAATCCCTTATTAAGACGAAGTAAATTAATTCTTTTTTCCTCTTTTTTTTTTTCTTTTTTTTTTTTTTCTTCTGTGAAATGTATAGCTTACTGAGTGAGTGAGCAGTTTCGGAATATGTTAATCTGTCCTCGCCCGAGTGCTGCCGAGTCAAAAAGTTATACGCTCACCGTATGAGCGTTGTCGGTTTTTATCGATGATCAAATGCGCCTCAGTATAAATCAGTAAATCCAGAAGCTGTAATGGCTATTTGTACATGCGGCCTCATGCCATCTTTGAATTACTGAATACACTGAGAGTACTAAAATGCTCGGACGGCTTGAAGCTCATCTTTCCCGCGCGCCTCAGCCTCAGTTTTCTTCAAAGCGTGGCTTTTTTGTCTCGCGGCAGCCTCAGGAGGTTGCTCGCTAGGTCCCTACGTGGCTATAAACAAAACATCGACATCAAGGCAATTTTTTTAAATGTTTCATCCTTACAAATATGGAAGTAAACTCCTGGAATTATGTATACGTATTTTATTTGCATAAACACTGTAAATTAGTATTAAAACATTAAATAAAATTTCCATAACATTCGTGCATCTCCTAGATCGCTTTTTTATGCAATTTTTTTTTTCAAATTAAATTTTTTTTTAAATTTTTATCACCGGTTCATACATATAGGGTTATCTATTATTTGTAAATTCAACCTTTCAATGTGATCAAATTCATTTTCATAAATGATTTTCTCCAGCAAACCTATTACAAGTATATATGTGGGTATTGGACAATACTAAGATTTCAAACTAATTTCGCCTTTGACGTCACACCCCGACTCAAGATGGCGACGGCGATCGTTCATTTTCGTGCCGAAAAATGCTTTTATTGTATAAAAATAACGAAAATTTAAAAAAATGAAATGTGTTGCTATGTTCAGCAGTTCATAAAGAATAGATTTAGGGAAAAAAAATTTTGATGTCAGTTGCCCTTTAAGTGTTAATAAAAACAGCGCCACTGATCTCAACGTCTGGGACATGAGGTAATTGGCTGTTATGCCAAACCCCTCCATAACGTGACTGGTGGCTGTTCCAGGGAAGAAGGAAGCTGTTCTCCCTCCTTCCTGGCTGTTCTCTCTATTTCACTACAATACCTTGCTAAATACCAATGCCATCAATAAATATTATAAAAACAGCACTAATTCACGTGCACTCACGATGGAGATGTAGTATATCTCCATCGTACTCGTACTGACAGCAATTGCAGGCAGGCAGTTAGTCACTTACATATCGAAAGTAAAAGTGCTCTTCATATCTGGGTTAGAGGTTAAAGCAAAGATTTTCTTTAACGATCTCTGGGTTTAAAGTTAAAGGGACTGACGTTTTATGTCCCGAATGTTTGGATCGCTAGGTGTATCTTTATTTCAACAAAAAGCGCATCACTTCGCTTCCCGTTCTCCCTCTTCCCTGTTACCACCATGCAATAATACGCTGCTACTTGTTAATGACAACATTACATTGAGCTCACAAGCTCCCACAAAATGAACATTCCACAAGTACAGCAAGGTACCAGGGCCAGTACTGCAGTTTTATGCTGCAGCGTTCAGTGTTCCAAATAATATAACTACTATTTTATGCAGTTACTCCAAAGACGGGGGGGGGGGGGGGAGGGGGCTATCATTCAACACTAGCATTCAACATAGATGTGGTGAACATCTATATGGCTTAATTTACCAGTCTTCACAGAAGCACTTTGCTGTGAATAAAGTCGACTCCGATGAAAATAAATAAAACGGGTCACTGACCACAGGAAAGCCATCTAATTCCCTGAACAAACTAAGACACTTCCCTGCAATCAGGCGCAATTTATCAACGGCGATCGTCTCTGTTCAGGTTGCGAGCGGTGATCTGGTTCGATCAGAGACGTTTGTAAAAGGAGACCTGGCAATAGCTCAAAAATGTGTACGGTAATACTTTTTCCAATACGGATAAAGACTATTATTTTATCCGTGTTTTCGGATTCGAAGATATGCTATTATTGACTCAGGGCGCTGCGTTAGTTTCGGTTTGAATGTTTTGGTTTCGCTTTTTTAAGACACGTGTGTTACAACCGTCGAATTGACACTGAAATCAGACTTAACCGTATTTCTTAACTCTCTGGATTCAAGTGTACAGTCATGGACAAAAAAAAAGCTCCCTCACTCGATGATGCTATATTTTAAATGGGCGTTTACTACTTTTGCCACTAGGTGTCTGATATCGTTTAGTCCAGTCAGAAAATTATCTAAATTTTTAAGCAATAAAAACATACCATCCTATTTACTTCCGTACGGACTATTTTTCTAAAACATTTTAAAGTTAGCAATAACAAAGCAATAAACATTGTTCACAATCATTATCCAAAAGTCAATTGAGAAGAAATATTAAATCTAAATTTTATCATTAGATTGCAGTCGTGCACTTGTAATCAAACTACAGCAGAAAAATTGACATGCTAATCGATTATCAGACCCCTAGTGGCAAAAGCAGTAAACGCTCATTTAAAAATATAGCAACACACAGAGTGAGGGAGCGTTTTTTTGTCTATGGCTGTATTTTGCTTTGCCGTGCAAATCTCCCCGACGATTTCGGCATAATTCTTCATCACAGTATCGAACGCGGGACGACATTCAATGCACGAAAAGGAATGCTAGTAAATGGATATGACAGATACAAGCATCGAGGTAAACTTTGCACTTTCGTATCGCCGATAGTTGTTTCTGTCATATCCATTTTCGAGCAGAGCAATTCCTTTCGTGTATTGAATGTCATCCCGCGTTCGATATGTGACGCTAAATTATGCCGAAATTGCCGGGGAGAAAAAAAAATGTCGTTTTTTAATATTATTGTGTATCAGGGATAAGGAAGAAAGGAAAGAAGTGAAGGGGAACGTTTGGGTTTAGTAGTGTGACATCATATAATAACGATCCGTTAATGCACGTTGACGTCACGTACGAATTGTCTTTGTAGACGTGCTAACATTGAACCAGATGGCGTGACGATCGAAATTTGAATGGGAAACTGAAGGTTTGAATTAGAGCTCCCTATTTCATGTGTACCATAATACACGAGTACACGTTTATTTAATACGTCCGTGTATTGACCCGTGTATTTACAGCATCACGGGTAGCCGTGTATTTCAATTCCAAGGATACTTAAGCGATTAATTTGTTGAATCAAATATTAGAAAGAAAAACACAATAAGAAATAATATTCAAGAAAAAAAACAACAACACACTTACGCTATGTACAATTGCTAATTATAACAACCGAATGATCACAGTAATATGTCTTATATTCTAAAATCATAAGTTATAAAATAATTTGGTTCACTTAATTTACAAATATACTTAAAATTCTACCATGATCTCATGTAGAATTTTGTAAATTTATATTTGCAAAAGGAATAAACTATTTAAGCTCAGTGGGGTATTTTATACTAACCAATTGCTGATCATATATCACACACTTTCATTAAGAACTGAAGAAATTGAATGCCAATTCACAAAATTTTATCACTGCTCAGTAAGAATAATGGTCGTACAAATGAAAAAGAAAATTTGTGTGGGAAAAAAATGACGTGTAGGACCGTAAGTTTTTGTTTTCAATAATTGCGAAACCCCATGTGCAAATTGAACAATAGGTTGCAAGTGTTGCAAAACGTGAGAAAGAACGATAGCTCGCGCTTCTAAGCTCTGCGAGTGATTGCTTCGTCCAAACAAGCAATCACAAACAAATCAAAGTCAAATCGAGAAAAAATCAAAAGCAATCGCAAACAGCACGGGTGAGGTGATTTTGACCCTGTTTTTTTGATCCCAAAGGCCCGATTTTACTGAACTTTCTTGAAAAAGGCATCACAGTTAACGCAGCACGATATGGGGAAACATTGAAGGCACTGCGCGCGGCCGTCATATGCAAGCGTCCTAGACTTCTTACAGAAGGAGTGCTTCTTCTCCACGACAACGCGCATCCTCACACCTCGAAAGCAACGGCAGACCTCATCGAAAAGTTCAACTGGGAAGCAATGCAGCATCCACCTTACAGCCCTGACTTATTCCCATGTGACTTTCACGTGTTTGGGGATCTCAAGATACATCTGAAAGGCCGCAGGCTTCATGCTGGGTGCCCACTTAGCGCGACGATCGCGCGATTCTATCGCTTTGAGTCATATGCGCATGCGCAACAAACGCCAGGCGATCAATTCGCTTCTCGGTGCCCACTTGGCGCGA
>JAHWFO010023473.1:1140758-1161312 GCA_023313115.1 Rhysida immarginata
AAAAAAAAAAAAAAAAAAAAAAAAAAAAAAGTTCCTTCAGTTTTCTTCTGTTGTTAGAATGAGGATTGTCAAAGATATCCCTAGAATAATTGAAGTATTTAGTTTTGGAAACATTACAGTTGGTGGATTCAATTCAAAACATGGATTCATTTTACTGTTTTTAAAAATATTAGATTTTTTTATTTATTGTGAATCAATTTATTTTTGATAAAAACATTTTGATGCAATTAAAGTAAAATTTTAGTTGGACATCTTAATGCTTCATTAATGATATGTTTTGATAAGATTTTTATTATTTTTCCCTTTGAGAATATAATTATCATTATTTATTCCATTCCATATTAGTTCTTATTTTGTGTCTAAATAGCAAGTATATTTCTTGTTCAAGTTATGATCCTTTACAATAAATTCTGGCTTTAATACATTTTTAACTGCATATTGTGAAAATAATTTCTGAAAATCAACAAAATTTGTATCATGTCTAACATGGTACAGAATTCATATGTCAGACGAAAATGTCATGAAAACGTGCTCAAAATTATATCTTTAAAATCTGCAAAGATGTGAAAGCTTGATTATCATATTGAGAGGGAGGGGTAGCAACAGAGTGCAAAGCTTCATTTTTCATTCTCTTGAGAAAAAGCTTCATTCTATTTTAAAGTTTGTATTTATTAGTCAACTTAATCTTATTGCTGCATGCATTCTGAATGATAAACTGATATTATTGTAGCTTAAACAGATTGGATTAGTTTTAAGTTGTCATAAATGAGGTTTGATCCCCTCTTGCTCTGACTTAATTTGAGGACAACTCAGGGAAGTATCTCTTACACGTTTATGTGAAGATAAATATGGTAACTGAATATCTTGAACAGTCCATACACAATATATATATGAATACAAATTATGTATTAATCCTTCATTAAGTATAAAAAAGGGCTCTTTTACCACAACGAAAGTAATAAAGAATATAACGAAAACAAAAATAACAGAAAAATACAACCTGGAAGAAAAATACAACCTGGAGAGCTTTGCTTTGCTCTCGAAAAGCGCTTCCAGGTTGTATTTTTCTGTTATTTTTGTTTTTGTTATATTCTTTATTACTTTTGTTGTGGTAAAAGAGCCCTTCTTTATACTTAATTACGATTATCCACATACCTCTTTATTCTTGGTTTCAATTTTGGACATTTGCTCAAGTTTTACTTTCTCGGGCAATTGCCCCAGTTATACTTTTTTGTATAATTTTGATTTACTAGAATTATCATCAATCCATCATTGATTATTAGTACATGTTTATAAAACGTTTGAATTAACGAAGAAAAGAAAATTTTAAAATTATATCTGATGACTATATATAAACTTCTTAAAATTTTTAAGACTGCTAAAAACCCAAATGAGATGAAGAAAATTGATAAATGATGCCCTAAATGTAACAATTAATATACAGCATATATGCATAATTTAGTAATTCCAGAAAACATCAATATGCCAGATAAGAAAAATGTTTTGATAGATCATTTTCATTACTAAAGAAAGTATAAATACTCACAATGTCAGTGATGGACACTAATTCCTTTGAAAGTACTACTACAAAAATTAACTACTTTTACAATTACTTTTTTATTTATCCACTTACATAATAAACTTTAAAAATTTTAATAGGTTATACAGAAAGTTTATTGGTTTAATTACACTTTTAAGCTTTGGCATCTCTGTAGCATGATTTCACTATGCAAGTTTCCATAGTTTTTTTTTTATCAGAAAAGGCAAACACATGGGATTGAAAAGTACATGCATTTCAATATTATTATTGGATCTTCTAGATATCAAGTTTTTATGTATCTCTGTAACACATGATGTGGAAAATTATATAGTGCCTTCTCACTGTGTCTTGCTGTTATTACAGAAGACTGGAATCTTAAACTTTATCATTCAAGTAGTTTTCTATCCTTTCAGAGTTACGCAGTCAAAACTGAAACAAGTGCTGGTTAGTACTCACAAGTGAACACGTGTTATGATGTTGAATGAGTAACTCGGGAACTTCTTGTAGGAATTCGATCAAATTTTAACGGTATATACAGTTTTATGTATCCTGTTATTCCTCCAAATTTCATTATTCTAGCCTTTACAGAACCTGTGTAACTTGTTGATCTTGGTGGAGGCATTTTTATCTCTGTTCATATATCAGTTATCGTTCAAATTCGGATCCATGTTCATAGGACTTTTTGTGTTTACCTTCACCTCTAGAATAACTCCTTAAATTGTTTTACACATGATTTGAATCACCCTGTATAGAAAAGTGAAATAAATGGCGCAAGTTTCCTCAGAATGTGCGTATGGGATATTAACTTACATCTGTTTTTACTGTTTCAGAGTGTAATAGATTCACTTTGATATAAACTTACTTTCTGATTCACCATCGTATTATTATATTGATAGAGTTGGTAATATTTTAAAGTTGTTAAAAGATCTGCAAATCCTTTAAAATATTGGCAGCTTCATGAAGAAAATATTATATCACAGCTAGCACTAAAATATTTACAAGTTAGTGCAACTTCTGTGCCTTCTGAATGTGCATTTAGTAAAGCTGGAGAGGTAATCTCAAAAAAGCAGTCAAGATTAAACCCAAAAAGTGTAGATAAATTTCTATTCATAAATTCAATGTATAAAATGAATGAGGATAAATAAAAATGTAATGTAAAAGTAATGTCTTTTTTTATTTTTTTCTTTTGGTATCGAGTATCGGTAATTGGTATCGACGATACCCACATGGGTATCGAAGGTATCGAGTACTTAAATTGAGTAACGCTCAACACTAATTAGAATACGTACTGTTAAACTAATTACCACTATCATTAATTACTCATTATATTCATTCATGAGATGTTGTTTCGAGTTGTTTGATATATTATATGCCATATCTTATAATGGAAAGAAGTTCCAGCGGTACCTTAAGTTACCATTAGAAAACGTAGTACTAAACCAATTCCAACAGTTATTAATTACTTTGTATTTTTATTCATGGCACATCGTTATGGGATGTTTGATATATAACATGCTATATCTTAACATTGAAACTTCTAAAGGTGACATATGGTATCATTAGACCATGTACTTGTAAACAAATTTCGGCCATCATTAAGTATTCGTTATATTCGTGCATGATACGCAGTTACGAGTTGTTAGATATATTACATGCCATATCTGGTCATTGAAAATTTTTAGGAGGGTATCATAATAGTCCCATTAGAGCACGTGCTATTGTACCTATTCTGGCTATCTCACCTTCAAACTTGTTCGTGCTCTGTCTCATATTAATGGAATGGTGAAAACAGAGTGTGAAAAAGTTAATTCGATTTCAAGTTATCGTAATAAATAATAAGCTCCCTACGAATAAAGAATTTTTGGTTTAGGCACAAATATCCCCTTTCTACAATCGTCAATCATGTGCATCCTGCACGTGTACCATCTCAACGTTTAGAGCACGCGCGGAGCCGTAACGAAGTGCTCGGCTCGCGTTTTTCCCAGTGCAAGGTTGATTCATCTCTTCTAGCAATTCTCACCATTCGAACGCAATGCATTGTTTGGAATTGTGTCCACAGACAGATGGATGGACGTCTGAACAAACCGATCGCATAAGCTACTTTTCTATTTATTGTGCGAAAAATGAAATCCTTCACTGGAGAGATGAACAGTTATTAGCTGGAAAGGTTTCCAACGTTTGTTTAATGCAGTTATAAGTTGGAAGTTCAAAGCCAAATACTACCTTCTATCGTCGCATTTTCCCCCTAACCGGAAGTACTTAATGAGAGAAACTCAATTGAGGACAGCGACTTCTGTTGACGATTTCATGAACCTATTATAGTTTGTGAGAAAACGCGGAGACATCTGCCAGAGTTCATTGGTAACACAATCACTTCCGTTATTTCTGGACATGAAGTTAACTTAAAACAGAAATAATTTACAGGATAACTGTTTAAAAAATAAATACTTTTTTAAATGAAAGTTTATAGTTTTATTAGACTCCTGTTTTTCAGAAAACAAACATATCGCTTGCAACGTGATTTTAGCTTGAATGTCTTGAACGGACACGTGTATAAAAATACACGGATGACGGTCCCCGTCTAAACGAATACAAGGGTACCGTCATTCATATTTACACGTGTATTAAGAACACGGATCCTTAAGTCACAGGTACACGGCACCCGTATACTTTTGTTACCCGTCAAAGATCGTAGGCTCTAGTTTGAATGCATTTGAATGGTAAGCTGAATTCTATACGAATGCATTACATATGTTTGAATGGGAAAATGAGGAAATGCCAGGTCTCCTTATTTTAACGGTCTCTGCGTTCGATTCAGCTTTGTAGATTGTAAACACGGCATAGACAAAAGTACGGGGCTCCAATAACACCCGAGAGCGGTCAGGAAAAATACAGAACATCATCATAAATACTAAAAGGCCAAGCTCTCGTAAATCAGCTTCCTTAGCTGTCACTAACTTTTAGATCAGCCCCGTTCATTTTCCATCATGCAAAAGCGAACGATATGAAGGACATGACGGCGATGACGGTTGCAAACAAAAAGCCAGCTCAGAAAGACAACTCCAGCTTTCCAGCAGAATTTTTTTTAGAATATATAAAACAACATATAAAAAAAACTAATTCGCAACCAAGATTAGTAGAAATTTCATAAGATTATTCCACGAGCGAGATTTGCTGCCATTGGCTGCAGAGCGTGGCGTCACATTAGTAAATTTTCGCTCCTCCCTCCGCTGAGAGTGTTTCATATTGTCTCAGATGAGGATGGAATTAAGTTAAACGGAAGAAATTTTTCGTTTTTTATTTTTTTCTAATAAACTATCAACCTTAGCATCTTAAATCCATTAACACCAACCCTCTGTTGCTATTTAATGCAGCATCTAAATAATCTTAATACCACAAGCAAAAATAAAGTAAAAATATTAACACACAAGTAAAAATATAACACACAAACAACTGCGGATGGAGTTGAATGAAGAACGTAGTTTATGGAATATTTTTGGCGATATTCTACTGGTAATTAAGGTGAAAGTATTTCAATAAATTTTTTTCACTTTAAATAAATATTAAATTAATTAAAGCTGTAAACCAATTAACTTAATCAAACATTTTTAATTAAGTTATTAACATAACAAAAAAAAAATTTAAAGAAGATTTCGCAGTTGATTTTTTTTAACGAGCTTTCTAATCATTTTTCCAATCACTGATTTAAAAAAAATTAATTGACTCACCGATTTTTGAATAATTAAGCTACCTGGTGTAGGTGGCATCTTTTGCGAAGGGATGGCATTTGTTTTTAGAAAACCTTTTAATCTTCTTGGAAGACCGAGCAATTCATTGCGAAGATCTCTCTCGTAGTCATCTTCACGAAAATGCTCCGAACATATCGTCGCATGTTGAACATTTATTGGTTTGTCCCCACGTTTGCACTTTGATATCCATACTTTCCTTAAATGTTTGTCTTTGGAAAAACTGTGGTACACAACATCCTTTTTGTTTTTGGGAATAATTCCCACAGGTGGATATTGCACATTCAGGCATAATCTCCGCAGAGTCAAGTCTTTAACCACATCACTTTAGATAGACAGAATGACAACAGACATAGGTCACATGTAATTAAGCCGTTTTAGATTTGATTTGAAAAACAATGTCTTTTTTTTTTACGACGACAATATCCCAGCATGATAATGATACATAGAGTCATGCTTAATCCGCGTTTCGCGCTCAAACTTCACCAGCCTGAATTTATTATTATGACGTCATGCGCACAACGCGCTTTAAAAAGCAAACTCGCGCATGCTCTGATGGGACCCCCCCCCCTCCTGACACTAGTCATTGCTGGCTTGAAGCTCCTCAAAACCTTTAGATGACTGCGCATGTGCGTGGACTAAAAAATTTTTTCAATTCTCTGCTACGAATGCCAGGACTAAATGATCGAGTTCATCAACAAGTGTTTGCATTAGTGAGATGGATAAACCTTTATGATTAATACGTGTAATAGTCTTATAATAATATTAATCGTTCTAGGATAAACTGGTTAATATGTAAAATAAGAAATGGACTAAACAAAGTGGAATAACTTTTAATTTGGTTTTTATTAAAACTTTAATAATTTTTCATATTAATTTATTAGTATTAATAGTTAGCTCCTCTTCAGTGGTGTTTGTTAGGATAAATATTTTTTACCATTTTTTATTTTAAATTATATATTCTACGTTTTATATTATCGAATTAAATCATTAGAATAAAATTTTGAAATTAAATTTTGCTTTCATTATATACAACTAGCACTAACTAGCATTATTTTTCCTATTTTTTTACAATACAGTGGGCACCGCTTAATGTGATCACGGTTAATGTTATCATTCGTTTAATGTTATCGAATCAAGAATTCCCAACCGCCTTAATACGTGAACATGTTAAATTCATCGTTTAATGTGATCACTACTCTGTTTATTGTTATCGTTTTGAAAGCAAGAGTTTTTCCCATGTACTTCACCCTTGTTCACTTCTTGGTTAAAAATATTCCCGTGTGAAAAAAAGGGTTTGGTTTTGATTCTACCGTTCGCATGCGCTGTCCACGTGATGGCAACACACAATTCGAGAAGATGAAAATGATAAAGACTGAAACACCGCCAACAAATGCTCAAATGATAGAAGGTCTACGAATTTTACAGATGGGTGTTAAGACATAGATCAAATGACTTTACAAATCAATATGAAAATGAAAAATTCATTAATGACCTTCTCCGCAAAACTTGTACTAAACAAAAGAAGATAGATTTTCTAAACTAAAAGTAAAAGATTCTTAATTAAAGTACAATATACTTTGAACTTTATATCTATTGTGCTACACAATCATAAGAAACACATGTAATAACAATAATAGTAACTATAATTTTGAATTTTTTTCCTTCTGCTGCATCTTTATGCAATTTCGGCTATGGTCCCAAAGTGATCACATTAAGCATCGCCCTATGTATTACGATAAAATAAGAAACGAGCTAACAACGTAAACAACTTTCAATTTTTTATTATTAGGAGTAAGCTACCTATAAGAATGCACGCCTGGTCTGTTTATTAAAATTCCAACAATAATTTTTCACGTTAATTAATTGAAAATTTTTCAACTAATTTTCTAGCCTTCGATTTTTTGTAGTTTCTTGATAAATTCTACTACCATTATAGTCCTGACATTCGCAGCTCTCTGCGAAAAAATGTTACAGCTTTTTTTGATGAATAAAATATAATTTTCGATCATTAAAATAATTTTTCATATCAGTAAAATATAGTTTCGTTCAAAAAAAAAAAAAGTAGTTTCATATTGAAAAATAAACATTCATGTCAATAAAATAATAGTTCACATCAAAAAAACAAACAATTTTATTTCAAGAAAATGTAACCTAAACTGTCTTTCTTATTCAGCAGATTCTTATTGAAAATTTACAATAACAGTATAAAAAAAAAAAAGTCGAATTATTCATATTTTGAATTACAATAAAAGTATATATAATTTTATTTCTAAAATGAACTAATAAGATAATAGGCTATAACAGAAAGAAAAAAAGCGAGTGCTCAATTATAACAGTAAAACAGTAAGAGTTTAATATAATTGCCACTAGATGGCGCCAAATTATCATACGCGTTACGATCTTTTATTTTCTTGAAACGAATTTGCATTTTTATGATGTGAAACTACGTTTTATCATAGCCTAGATGATAATTTCTCTTATCATGTAGGCTATGGTTTTATTGATGTGAAAAATTATTCTATTTATGTGAATGTTTACTTTTTAATATGAAACTACGTTTTTTTGAACGAAACTTACATTCAACATATTTCAATGAAAAAGACATATATTCAATCTTACTATATTTAACATATTTTATTGATATGAAAAATTATTTCAATGATCGAAAATTACATTTTTTTCATCGAAAAAAGCTGTAAGTGCGGACATATCGAATCTTAGAAGCGAAAACTAAAATGAAGGCGTTGAAGAAATTTTTAGTGTGAAATCATTCATAGAAGCTGATCATGATCTGCTAATAAAAAATAGCTTCCTTCATTAATGAATTAAAGACATTTCATTAATGACAGAAAAAAAAAAATGTAAAAATAACATTACTTTAGAAAAAGCCTTCTCCTGAATAGGTGCTATTAATTAGTAATCAATCATTATTAATCTTAGAATAATAATCTTCTATATATATAAAGAAGGATGTTTGTGGGTCTGTGCGTCTGTGGGTCTGTGGGTCTGTGTGTGGGTCTGTGGATCTGTGTGTACGTTTTTTATACAAATCTTCAGTTTTATTCCGATCTTGATAAAATTTCGCATACATGACCTTTAAAGCATGAGGAAGGTCACTGTCTACCTCAGATTTCGGAAAAATAATAAATATCGATAAAAAATCGATATTCATGGTTATGGCAAGGCATATTAATGAGAAATATCTCATGACCAACAATGCAAGGCAAAGTTGGTACAACAATAGGTATCAACAATGGTATCAGCACGCAATTCACAAACACACTGCATGAACCAACAATATATATCTCATGACTAACAATGAAAGGAAAAGTTTGTGCAAGTGTAATTATCCCGGGCAACGCCGGGTACCTCTTCTAGTTTGTAATAAATTAACGTGAAAGCCATTGTTTAAAATTTTAGTAAAAAGACAATTAAAATTTTCCCACTTAGTTCATTTCTTAATTTATATTAATGTTTTTAAAATTAAGGCTAGTAAAATTCTCAATGTACAATGTTAAGTTGAAAAAATAAAGTTTAATTTCAACATTTTATTCCAATGATTTAACTCCAGATTTAGAGAATGTATAATTTAAAATGTAAAATATGTATCCTTATAAATATGAAATTGACTAAAAAAAAAAAAAAAATCTTGCTTCTTGAACAACTCGATCACTTAGACCTGTCATTCGTAGCAGAGAACAGGTAAAATTTATAAGTGCAGTCACCTATAGTTTCTGAGGAGCTTCAAGCCAGCTACGAAAAAAAAATAATTCAGCAAGCCAGCAACGACTAGTCCTCCTGACTCGCAACAATTCAAACTCAACAAAGAAACCTAGAGACGCCAGCATCCCTTCTAGGAAAACTCCCAGAAACAATGCTGGCCTCTCCAAGCAAGTCTCAGCCGGCCAGGTGGGCGAGAGGGCTAGGGCGTAGGTAGGCTTTCTAGTTCTCGAGTCTACCTGGTCGAGGGTTCGAATCCCGCCATGGGCATGGATGTTTGTGTTTGTCTCAGGCTGCGTATAGATATAACTTGAGTAAATGGCGCAAAATGACCTTAGTAGTCGATGCCAAAAATTCTAATAAACCAACCAACCAACCAACAACTAAGCAAGTTTCCCCCTTTGTTGCTTCGAGATTTCCCCGATGCAACAAAGCAAGATATAAAAAACCGGTAAACAACCACTTAAAACTATGTAAAACTAAAATGAAGGCGTTGAAGAAAACGGGCTACATTCTCTACGGTCTTCCATTACGTTTTATTGAAACGAATTGACATTTTTATGACTTGAAACTACGTTTTACTGATGTGAAAATTATTCTATTGATTTGAACTATTATTTTATTGATGTGAATGTTTATTTTTCAATGTGAAAGTATGTTTTTTTCAACGAAACTATATTTTATTGATATGAAAAATTATTTTAATGATTGAAAATTACGTTTTATTCATCGAAAAAAGCTGTAATTGCAAAATGGCTCAGACGAGGCAAACAAGATATTTGCAAAAGGTATTCGTCTGAATGCGAGGAATCCGTACATTTCGAATTTACTGAGTTTGGTTCGCTGGTATAAACACTACAGCAGTTTCTTCATTTTCAGAAAAAAAATAATGGTTAACCACTAATGCCTTAAAAAATACCTCAAAGCACAATTTAAGTATATATTAATTTCATTTTATCTTCAGCTGTTTGCCATTTCGGAGGAGTTGGCTGCACAAAATTGGTCACATACAGGCGGAAATATTTATTTTTCAAAATTTCAGTTTATCTTCTGGAATCATGAGTTGTTACGTCGGAAAAAAAACTTTTTTTCATTTGGGAAACGAACACATATGCTACCTTTTATGTCGGTAAATAATGAGAGGGGTGGGTAATTAAATGAATAATAAAACGGTAAGATCAACAAACCAAAATCGTATATTTATGTATCTCATTCTCTCTCTCTCCGTTCTAATTAGGCATGGCCTCCTTTATAACTACGGAGGTAATGTATTAGGATACGGTGTTAGGCTGCGTGTGACCCCCCCTATGTAGACAAAAAATATAAAGTTCCGAGAATATAATGAAAGATTCTTCCAAAAACTGCACACGATTCTCATTCTTATCGTACACAATTAAAGACAAATTGAAAAGGGAAGGAAAAATTCCGCGACCCGGATTCGAACCGGGGACCATGCCTATCGCTGGCACTGCTCTAACCAGTGCCAGCTGCTACTGCTCATACCATTCCGCGGTAGCTCAGTTGGTTAGAGCAGTGCCAGCGATAGGCATGGTCCCCGGTTCGAATCCGGGTCGCGGAATTTTTCCTTCCCTTTTCAATTTGTCTTTCGAAATATTGGAGTGTTTCTTCAGTCATTATCTTATATTTGAGTACACAATTAAGCCCAACATAGCATTGGAACCATTATACAAAGAAAAAAAATGGCATTATAAATGTTTAGAATTGATTATATTTAGTGCCGCAGCTAGGAGGAGGGGGGGGGGCAAGTAGGGGGCAAATGTTACGTTTCAGAATGAAACCGGAAGTGCATTTAAGAGGGGGAAACATTTGGTTCTGAAATTCATTCGTAATTATGCAACATCAATCTGGCGTCCCCCACATGTTGCGCCAGAGGACAGATGCACCCCCTTGTCGTCGTCCCCCTCCCCCAGCTACGCCACTGTATGACGTTGGCTTACCTTCAGTATTCTATTTTCCTTGGAAGCTTAGAACGGCGAACGCTCGCAACGATATACAGTTACCACTATTTACTGAACGTGTGCAGCTCCAATGTCAGAACAGCGAAAATACTTTCGACACATCCGCTATTAGTTTCTACATTTCTGGGTATATTCTCAAGAGATAATGAATTCGCAAACTTAGAACTGGTAAACAATAATATTTCCTCCTTCCGTCTATTAGCGGTAGAGTTGACTCCGGTCTCTGATTGGTTATAAAAAGAGGCACTCTAAGGAAATTCACGTCGCTGCTCCCTCCTTTGGTGGAAAATCACACTATTTACAACACACAGTTGTAATACATTAATTTTCCTATTTTCACTTCTAATTTTTACTTCATTAATATTTTTTTTTAATATTTATTATTTCCCATTATTTCCACAAGGTTTTTTTTAGTAGAACTCGGTTTGTATATGGGAAAGCATAATTGTTTCGCTCTTCTTATTTTTAAATTATATATCTTAAGTTTAATTTATAGCATTCGGTATTTTTGAAAAATAATGAGGCAAATTGTTTCCTTGTGTTTCTTTTTCAAAAATATCAAAAAGATGTCCTCCCTTTAGTAAATCTTTAAACCAAAAAATGAACTCTCAGTTAGATAAATTTTTAAGCTGACTCTTAGCGAGGCCTTCGAGATTAACTAGGCCTGAGCATGCTGCTGAAAAGTGCGTGCGTGAGCGATTTCGAAATTTCATCACTAGGTGTCCTTCTTTCTCTATAACAAGTAGAGTCCCTGTAAGTAAAACGAGTAATGACACTCCATTCTTTCCTATGGAAAGCGAATTCAGCCAATTAGAGCCGTTTATCAAATCACGTGACAACCCACAAAATGGATGCTCTCAGTATTTATAGGTATTCACGAACGTCGTAAAGAATGAATTTTTATGATGTTAAAACGGCAAAAACTGTGATATTAAAAATATCAGATTTCTCACTTCATTTATCACTTTACAAGTTTTAATTTTTAGTTGAATTGACTTTTTAAAATAAATTTGTAATAAAATATTTAACAAGCCGGCTTGGTGGCCAGAGCGTTAAGGCGCAGGTCGAAACCAACGAGTCGCGGGTTCGAATCCAGCCGAGGGCATGGATGCTTTTGTTTGTCCCTTTTCATTATCATCCTTTCATCATTTTCATCCATACTCTGGAAATAACAATTCCAGTTTCAAATTTAATCAGGTATATACAGATTCTCCCCCTTCAAATTTCAATTAACACAGTGTTAATTCACGTGCTCTCTAGATAGCCAAAATCGAATAAGAAGAAAATATTTAACAGAAGTGCAAATTTAACAATTTGTAATAGCTATTGCTTTCAAAAATTAAAAAAAAAATACAGCCTAGGCGTTTGTATGGAATTATTGATCATGTAGCTGAGCAAAGTGATGTTCAAAAAAGAGCAGTTATTCTCATGGAATTTTTCGGAGGAAATCCATCTCATTCTTCAATAAATTATTTTTTAACAATTTTCATTTGGTAAAGAATTTTCATTCATCTTTAGATATAGAATTATTTCCCCTCGTAATTACAAAAATTCAATCAAACTTGCAGTTTTTCCCATAGGATAACATTATACATGGCTGCCATATACACCCAAAATGGCGGCGTGTCATTACTCGTTTTACTTACAGGAACTCTAATAACAAGCAGAAAGTCAGCTATTTCAATTGTATTACACGTGCTTTTGTAACCATGATAAATTCAAAAATAAATAAATAAATAAATAAATACCGCTAAGCAAATGTTTTAAATAAACCATCACTTATGAAAAAAATTCTGTACAGCTGTATAAATGAATTTCAGATGTAAAAAATAAAAATCTTTCGATCTTCTCATGGTTAAACCTTGGGCTAATAAGTAAAGATTAGTAGTCCAAGGTTAGAATCACGAAAAGATCGAAAGATTTTTATTCCCCGTCAGATGACAATTTAAATTCATGATAATTTCAAAGATAAATAAATAAAAAAATATTATGTAAATTTTTTTTTAATAGAGTACTACTGTATCAAAAAATGTTATACAGCTGAATAACATATTTCAGACGCAAAAAGTACGTTTTCATGGTTTCGACGTTTTCATGGTTTCCCAAAAGATGGCAATTTATAATTCATTATATCATATATAAATAAATTAATAAAAAAAACACAGTTATGTGTTTATATATCTATAATTTATATTTTGATATTGTATTTTTCTAGTAAATAAATTCAATTCAATTCAATTCAATTCAATTCAATTCAATTCATGTAAATATTTTTTGAAATAAATTACTACTGTATAAAAAAAATCCACACTAAATGTATTTAAGTTGCAAAAAATAAAAATCTTTCTTAGATTTCGTTTTTACCGCGAAATTTAACAAAATGTGTTATTACCGCGTTCCAAAGTGCACTTCAAACGGAAAAAAATATATTAAAAACAAGTTTTCATGGTTTTTCCATCGAATTAAATAAAAGAAAAATTCAAGTTTTTCTCAGCTTTGCTCATCGGATTAAAATTTAAAAAACAAGTGGACTTACAGTCATATCAAGAAAAGGTATTTTATTACAAATTGAAATTACGAAATTTAAATGAGCTACGTATAAATATTAGCGATGTAAACTTCAACCCAATAAACCACATCAGATGAAGGAAGAACCCCCCCCCTTCATTTGTTCTTGCCTCAACCCAATAAACAAAGACATCAAAATCAAGTAAATTCATTATGATAAAATCTCTATTATATAATTGAGACTTTATGCTAGTTTCTTTTGAGAGACGTTTATATTATTGACGTTTTATCAAGGGCGACATTAACACGGAAAACACAGAGTACCTTAACAGCCTATTTCTCGAAAAGTTTTGAAACTATCAAAATGAACAAGTTACATTAGTTAGCTGTATGCTCAATTGGAAGCAATATGTGAAACCTATGTTTTATTTGAAGCCTCGCTAACATCGATGTTTTTCCGTTGATCAACATGGTCTTACAGAGATTTTATAAAGAAAGAAGGACATCTGGCGGCAGATTGGGGAAATCGCTCTCGCACGTATTTCAGCATTGAAACGGACCAGCATGCTCAGGCCTTGTTAAATCTCGAAGGCCTCGCTCTTGGGGGGGGGGGATTTTTAATGTATATATACATATATAACATATATGCTTTATAAACAAAGTTTAAATAAAAAAAAATTGGTTAATTATGAATTTATTAAATTAACGAATTGTTATTATTTGAAAAAATGGAAAGAAAAATTCTGCAACCTGGATTCGAACCAGGAACCTCGAGTGTCATATGCTCGACTCGGGATATCGCAGACACCCACTGGTACAGCCATCCTGTCATTAACGGCCGTATTCACGACCTAGTAGCAAACCGCGTCTCAAACTGCGTCGCTGAAAACTGCGTATCAAGTGATACTAGGTTCAGATTTTTTGCTGTTATTCACCATTTCTATCTGAGACTGGGTACAGCTACTCACTTTTGAGACTGACTTTTAAGGTAACAACATCTACCATTGGCTCTATAGAGTCACATGACCTCGTTGACCGGAAGGGAAAAAAATATCTCAGTATTGAATTGCTCAGTCTGCAGCACTACATGTGCACGTTTCGTATTATTTTGGAATGGAAACGTTAGAATGTATTGCTTTTCTACACCACTGATATAACTATAATTTCCTTTTGTATTTAATGAACGGCACAATACTTATTTTCGACTCACCTTATCTACGAAAGTTTAGTCGATTTGGCGCTATAAAGCGAACGACAAAAAATGGCGGTTCGATGTGGCGGTTGTGGCCAAAGCTTTTTCCACAGGTTGGAAAATCCCATGTTAAGAGCTTTGGACATTTTTTTCTCTGGCCGACAGAGCGGCGCTGCAAACACTGTAGTGGTAAAGCTCTGGACAGGGAAAGTATCCCTATCCAGAGCTTTATGTAGTGGGGAAAATATCTATCGCTCAGTATGGATTAGTATAGGTTTTCAACTTACCGACTGAACTTTTTTCTCAAGCATTTTAAGGTTTTTATTTCCAAAATCCGTGAAAAATGAAAACTTCTTCTTTAACGAATTGCAAAACGGTTTTTAAGATGTATGATCCGAATATTAAACTCTTTAGAGCTCCAAATGAACCAGTTAGAAGGAAAGCGTGGATAAGAAATATTCGGATCGTGTATTGACAGCGAAATGTTCGTGAATTTAATTTTCAAGCCACTTTTCTCTCATGAAATACATGTAGTAGAAAAAAAGCCTTGGTATTATTCGTTCATAAGAGTTTAAATTGCGTGACAGTGCTGGCCACCGCACCATCCTCTCTTTTCAGCTCTCAATCGCTTCTCTCTCTTCTAAGCACTGCAACGCGACTTTCGTTCGCCCCCCCCCCCCTCCCCTCCCCTCTCCACGTTTCTCTCTCTCTCGCGTCTCAAGAGAAACGGGGGAGGGAGGGGGGAGACACGATTTCCCGTCTTCTGTCTTCTGCTATCATTTTATTTTGCTTAAATAAAATACTTATTCACTATATTAATGGATGAAATTACAACTAGAGAACTAGAGTAATCTATATGATAATTTAAATGTCGATTTGTTGGATAACGGTACATGTATAATTAAATCCGTTTATATAAATTATTATAATTTATTGTCATCGGCCTCGGTGGCTCAGCGGTTGAGTGATCGCGTCTGATGCCCGAGGACGCAGGTTCGATCCCGGGCGAGGACGAGAAGGTTTTTCAGGGGGGAATCCTGAGATCACGCACTTCCTTCGGCAGGGAAGAAAAGCCGTTGGCCCCGTATAGTGGTTTGCCGGCTACACGTTAAAGAACTCTTGCAAGGCAAAATTTGTGGCCCCTATAAAACGCTGTCCCGATATGATCACAGTAGTTGAAAGGGACGTTAATACCAACCGATAATTAAAGATGATTAACCACCACTATTATTAAATAAACTTCAAAATAATTTAAGCAATGATTGGGAGGTCTTGACTACATAATATAAAAATTGCCTTTAATCATTGTTTAATGACAACGATTAAAATTAATTATTTATTAAAGTTTAAAATGTTGAGGTGAAAATCAAATAAAGAAATCAATTAAATTAAAATTATTTCGACGATTTTTGTTAACAATCCCCAGAAATCTCCCCACTACACTGTCTTTTGCGCCATCTGGCGAGCAAAGAAAAAAATTGGGCCAAACTTTGCTATAGTGACATCACGCGACTTTCCAACCTGTATAGAAAAAGCTTTGGTTGTGACCAAACAGCAACTTCTGCGCATGCGCCGCTTCTGATACTAGTCTTGCCACCTACTTTTCTCCGTCTCAGATTTGCGACGAAGTGGACGTCATTTCTGAGACGTGATACGCAGTTTATCTCGTCGTGAATACCGTTTTTTGCTGCTACTCACTTTTGATACTGAGACGCAGTCGTGAATTTGCTCAAGTTTTATAGGTCGTGCGGGACGCGGGTGTATGCGATAGTCCAATTAGTAGAGGCGTCAAGCATATGACCCTTGAGGTTTCTGGTTCGAATCCTGGTCCCAGAAATTTTCCTTCCATTCTTTTCAAATAATATCATTATCTGATGTTTGGAGATTCAGCTCCAGTTTATATTCATTATTTATTTGTTAAAAAACAAACAAACAAGTGTCATTGTCATGTTCATCTTGTCAATAAAGCTATAGATAAAATCATTGAAGAATATTTTTTCGCTAGCTATTTTCTTATAAAGAAAATGTTAAAAATTCCCAAAAAGACATTGAAAATATTCTTACTGAAAGTGACCATGTGTACGAACTTTTTAATCTTTAATTTTGAAAGGGGAAAAAACATAGAAAATGCTAAAGTTAAGCTTTCAAACGTATGTTGAATCTTTTAAAGTTTTTTTTAATGAGATATTTTTTAATGTATTATTTAATCTATGTGTATTTCAAGGATGCAAGTGCTAATAAAAATATCTTTTAAACATCTTTTAAACACCTTTTATTAATTTAAAAATTATAAAAAATATATTTATAGCTGCCGCCACGTAAGTTGAACGATCTTTTTGACATGCGCAGTAAGTCTTCTCATCAATTTGCTTTGTCTGGGTTTTACCCATGAACACTTGTTCTACTATAGTGAAGGCGGAGATATCGTTGAAACGTGGAAAGCCTATTAAAAGTCATAATATAAAACAAATTGCCTTCGAATCGACTATTCTGCGACATTTATTAATTTATTAATTTCATTTAGCTATTAAAAAAAAAACGAAAATGGAAACTAAATATAAATACGAAAATAATGTTTCGAAAACGAAAACGGATGCTTTCATGGTATAACCATGGTTATTAGAAGTTAGCTAATAACCAAGGTATAACTAAGCGATTTACTTCCCGTTAACGTCTATTGGCTGGTGTTAGAAATGACGTCATCCTGTCGTTCAACTTACGTGGCGGCTGCTAAAGAGAATTACTTTTAGGGTATCTTGCCTCAAGCTTAAGTTGCATCTTTTAAACTTATCCAGATACTTTTTAATGTTATTTTTGCCATGCTAATAAAAATCTTATATTTTTTTAACACATAAGTTTAAAAATTATAAAAATCAATTTTAGAAAATTACTTGTCGGGAAGCATAAAAGCTTGCTTTCAAAGAAATACAGATAGAAAGGAACCTAATTCAAAAGTGTTCTCCACCAATCAGAGAGCGAAGCCAATTCTTCAGCTATAAAAAAAGCCAATAGACGGATTTTCTGTTTGCCTTCGGAAGGAATCCTTCCACACGCATACAAAAGAGCGCATTGAAGGGGAGGGGGGGGGGGGGCATGCAGGACGCTGAAGTCTGCATCCTAAGGGCGCAGGGGGCATGCACCCTAATGTGACAGTGTGCTCTCTCATTTTCATTTGAATTTTCCAATTATATCTGGCATGCACTTTATTACATTCCCAATTAGGGACATTCCTTGCATTTTAATATCAAAAGTGATGTTTCTCTTGACATAATCATGTGAAGTTTTATTTGCAATTTTCTCATTAGGAGGTCGCGTGAAATTTCACTCCATAATTAAAGGACAACTCTACGTAAAATTTCGAATCTAATTATTATTATTATTATTATTATTATTATTGTTGTTTGGGGAAGCCAAACTTGGATCAAGTCGGGAAGCCAATCCCAGAGGCGGACCCAAGAGAGGGCCAAGCCCAAGGGACTCAAATGCAAGGGAGGGAAAGTTACGCACTCGTGGGAGTATTGATGTTTGGATGTAGGAATTTCCTTACTATGTGACAGGTGTTAGAATTGTGGCTTTCTGTAAGGTTTTGTATAAGTGTGGGCTTAAATTCAGTGTTGACAGGCTGTTGTATAGCGAGTGTGGAATAACCCCAGTAGCAGACAGAACGATAGGAAAAATGTGTACTCTGTTAACTCCCCAAAGGCGTTTTATTTCGTGTGCAAGATCCGTATATTTAGTGATTTGGTCAGTGTATGTCTTTTGTCAATTGTGTGTGTTAGGGATGGATATATCAATTATGTAAATCACTCTGTTTTGCTTATCTACTATTGTAATGTCTGGTCTGTTAAGAGGGATAGTTTTGTCAGTGATTATAGCTCTGTCAAAATATAGTTTATGTGTGATGTTCTATAAGACAGTGTCTGGGATATATTTATAGTATGGAGTATGAATGTCGCTTAGCTTGTGTATCTTAGCTAGATGCTGATGTATGATGCTGGCTACCTGGTTATGTCTGTGTAAATAATCTGTCTGCGTAAGTATTTTGCAACTGGAATCTTTAGTCGAATCTTAACCCATTAGTCGAATCTTTGATAATATGTTTTCTGTAGCTTTTAGTGTTAATAACTGGGTCTTGTATGGCAATCATGGTTCCTTCAGTTTCCCAAAAGAGACTCCCTTCATTCAACCAAAGTTCGACGCTTTTTTGTCCACGTGCGGCTGGTTGAGGTCAGAAGGATGTCTACCGTGGAGTTGCTTTACGAGCCATGGTTGAAGTTTAGTGCATGTTGTAGGAATGTTATGGGTATTCTGCACACTGTTCAGATTCAAAGGTATGTATTTTATATCAGCCATGCAGATTGCTTTGTGTAATGGCGATGTGTGTTGTTGAGAGTAAAAGAATTCTCCGAGTGACTGAGTCTGTTTCTGATGTAGATCTATTATATCAATAAGACCTCTGCCTCCCTCTGAACGAGGCAGGGTGAGTCTTTCAATAGCTGCGTGAGGATGGTGCTTTCTATGCTTTGTAAGCAGTTTACGTTGTTTCCTTTCAAGTCCCTCAAGATCTAGGTGTGTCCACTGTATGACTCCAAAGGAGTAGGAGAGTACTGGCGTGGCATAAGTATTGATGGCCTTGATTAAATTTCTGGAATTTAAATGTGTTTTCAGTATTGCCTCTAGCCTATGAAGATATTGTTTAGTGAGTGAGTGTATTTTTTACGTGTTTGTGCTCCAGAGGCTTGGCTTGCTTAAATCCTAGATATTTATAAAATTCGTCATTTTCCATAGCAGCAATGTGATCTGGTTCTTCTAACGTGGAGCCCCCTTCCCTGAGTACTCCAATTTCAATGTGAATGGTTTTGCATTTGTCCAACCCAAATTGCATGTGTATGTCTTTTGAAAAAGTTTGTGTAACGTCAAGTAATTGGTGCAATTGTGTTTTTGTGGAGGCGTAGATTTTCATGTCGTCCATGTAGAGTAAGTGTGAAAGCGTGTAGTGGCAGCTTTTATTGTGTTTAATCGTGTAGCCGTAAGTTGTGCTGTTGAGTCTGTTTGAAAGTGCATGTAGTACAAGAGAAAACCAGAGTGGGCTCAATGAGTCACCCTGGAGAATGCCCCGGTTTATCTGTATTTTGTCATGCATGATGGTTTCACTGTTAAGTGTGATAAGTGTAGGGTTTATTTTAGATAATCGTAGTGTATATAAAAGCCATGAGTGTGGGACACTATCAAAGGCCTTTTTGTAATCAATGTAGGCTGCATGGAGGTGTCGATATTTATTGTGAGTTGGCCTTAGGAGGTTGCTCCTTACAACCCATGTGATTTCTACGGCATCCCTTTTGTTGCTCAGTGAGAATGTTTTTGTGTCTATGTGTGTATAAATTTTGTTTGCGATACAGGCAGTTATTTTTTGTAAAGTGTAGGCAGGCATGTGATAGGTCTATATTGCGTGGGATCCGTAGTGTTATGTGACTTTGGTACCATGTGTGTTATTCCTTGTGTGAGGAAATGTGGCAATGTCTGTGGTGTTTGCAAAGTGTTGGAGATCTGTTTTGCAAGGGTCAGATGCAAACAGGTGAAGCGCTTATACCAGAAGTTCTGAATCCTATCTACACCTGGAGCCTTCCAATTGTGAGTATGTTTAATGATTTGTGAGAGTTCATCTGCTGTTATGTCAGTATAAGGCATTTAGTAGTGTGGGTGCTAATTGCTCCTCTTCCCTGATCCAGCTAACTTCCCTATTATGTTCAACTGAGACAGACCAAAGAGACGACCAATAATGTTGGAGTGCAGTTTGTGTTGGCAGACCAGTGTTCTGGGTGTGTGTGTGTGTGTGTGTGTGTGTGTGTGTGTGTGTGTGTGTGTG
>JAHWFO010023473.1:1161322-1173565 GCA_023313115.1 Rhysida immarginata
TGTGTGTGTGTGTGTGTGTGTGTGTGTGTGTGTGTGTGTGTGTGTGTAATGTTTGTTTGACTGCTTATAGAATGTCTTCTCATTGTTTGCGAATAACTTGTTCTGCTGTTTGCGCTGAGTGCATGTTTTGTATCTCTTCAGGCGTTGTGTTTTTGCAGCTAGCTTTTGTTTTAATGCGTCCATATATTCTGTAATGTGTTGATTGTGCTGCTCATGTCTGGTGTGCGTTTTAATTAACTTAAATAACTGTCCGAGGCGTTTGTTCTGCTTTGATGAAGTGTTGTTTTTAATGTACTGTGTAAGTCTACCTAACTTCTTGCGGATTTCGTCAATCTCAGACTCAATCCGCTTTTGCCATTTAGGTTTCTGTTGGGTGTATAATTTTTGTGTGTGTTGATGGATTGGTTTTCTACCCAGTGTGGATATAACTGTAAGAGCCCCAGTGTAAATAAGTAGGTGTATGTATTCTAAAGATAGATTTTCTTCAATGTACTGTGGTAAGATATATGCGTTCATGTAAAATAAAATTTCCCCTGTTTTGCTGTTTATGTTTATTTTAGGTATACCTTGTTTTTGTGTGAGATCTGTTCCCGTGTAAACTGCAAGATATCTTTGTAGGGCGTCATTTAATGTCTCAATAAGTTTAGTTATTAATGTTGTGTTCTGGATTAATATCATGGTGAAGTTCATTGTTGATTGTGTGTTCTTCAATTTCAATAGTGATATCAGTATTGATGTTTGAATCTGTGTGTTGGTTGTCGGTTTGTGTAGATTGCACCTATTCTTGTAGATGTTGTGCAATTTCTTGCTTTATTTCTGTAGCGTGGGTAAGGGTATTAAATTGTTCATAACAATTGTGCGACGCTGATCTGCAATGCGTTGTTCAGTGACTGTGATGTGAGGATATGTCTCTTTGAAAGTGTTATATAAGCGTTGACTGTAAGCTGTAGTGTCAGTTTTTAATGCGTAGTAGGCTCGCAGATAAAATGGTTTATGTCATTGGTCCATTTCATGTGTTGGCGTGGCTTGTCTGCCTTAGTGTCGAGGGCAAAGAAGCTCTTGAAACACTAGGGACAGGTTGTGGCATTGCAGTAGCCGAACAGAGATTGGTGCTGCTTTCGTCACCAGTGCCCCTGGGAGATCGTGGCATATTTTTCGAACGTGAGCCTCTGCCTAACCACGAGCGCGGACCTTGATAACCCGGGTGACGTCCGAGCCGGTATCAGATAACGCACTAGCACTAATCATAGTGATCACCAATAAATGGGTGGTCCTATTAGCCATCTCCATCATCAGCAGGCTCTTGACCGATGTAATCAGCTCATCAGCCCTACTGGGTCATCTGGATCCTCAAAGTTAATCTAAGGGTAGAGTAGGTCAGACCTGTTGATCAGGGCCATCTCCCTAAGATGTTGCCCCCCCCCCCTCGCACGACGCGCAGGTAGGACCACACGAGGGTTATTATTATTAAAATTTTGAGAATATCATTTTGCTAAAAATTACCACAGATCAATTGAAATTTTTAATTTTGCTCCATTATTATAATAAACGCATTTGAAAAACTAAAAACACTAATACCGTAAGCTCTTCCCCCCTCGCTGGAAATTATTTTTCCTTATGTCAAATCAACGGTGTAAGATTAATTAAACCATAGGTCAAACCATAACTTACAAGCAGGGAGTAAAGACTAGATACAAGTATTAACCATTAACCACAGCCTAAGGACTAAGGGAAACCTATAGTGGTATGCGATGCATCGATTGTTTTGTTCGTCGATCAATCGAAATTTCTATTTGTCACGTGCAGTGGAAACTGTTTGAGATTAGAGACAGAAATAATGGGAGGGATACGTATAACTTAATAGCACAACACTAATTTACTGAAACTATTTATTACAACTTAGCACATCTAATTCAGAAGTATTTGGATGAATAAAATAAAGTCGAGGTTAGGCTTTTTCTTGCACACACAAAACTAAGACATCCAACTTAACTAAGGGACGTAAGAATTGAAAACACAAAAGGCACATTAATCACTGAGAAAGAACACTACGGTGCAGTAGATCCACGATAACAGCCTGTTCAATCGACAGTTTCCAAGTTTCACCGCAGTAAAGGAGGAGGGCGCTTTTAAGTAGGGTGAAGAAAGCCTTTTTAGCATTGAAAAAGCCTTACCACTGCTACCATTCTATTGTTTTCTACTGGTTAGCCTAGAATCAGGCTGCATATTTACATATATATGTAATCTTATATATATATTTAATCTTATATATTATATAATCTTATATTTAATCTTATATAATTGTTAAAAAAAAATTTTTTTATAACATGTCGCATTTTTTTTTTAAAGTAACATTCTTTGGCTTGTTAATGGTGCATATTAATTAATATCTAGGAATATTGTTTCATTTTGACACTTAAAAAGACTTGATCAGCTGTAGCTCTGTGCATAAGTAACACAGTTGTTACCAAGGTTTTCCCTCACTAAAAGCGCCCTCACGTGAGAAGTCGTTGAACTAAGGCGGTCTTAACACTGCCTACTTGATACTAACTGCCTGTCCACTGAGACTAAATACTGTCAGCCAGTAGTATCGTAAATAAACGTTAGAGGGCGCCACGTTTTCTACCTATACCTACATAAAACTGTTTATATTTTTATAGTAAATATATATTACTTTTTCAGCTTTAATTTGAAATAAAAAATTAAAAATACGATTTGAATTTAATAAGGATTATTAATAAAATAAGGAATCTCTTTTGCAATCATTTTAATACAAAATAATATTTTTAATTATAATTTTAATACTGTCTTTCAATATAGTGATATCACCATATTGCATGAAACTCTTTATAGTAAATTTACAGATTATTAATTTTTTTTTTTCAGATTTAATTTGAAATACAAAATTGAAATACAATTTGAAGTTTTAATACGGTGTATTAATGAAATAATGACTTTTTTTTTTTTTTTTTTTTTTACAATCATGTTAATACAAATTAATTTATTTGATCATAATTTTAATATTTTTCTCGATATAGGTTTATTGCATATTATTTTTCTTTCCTCGTTCAAATCCGTTGATAGAAAAGATGAATTTGTTAGTAAAATTTTTAAAATCCTGTGTAAAAACAACTATTTAATTTCGGAGTCATGTTTTTCCTTACCGCATCCACATCTAAACTATAGAATGTCACTTATGGATGGCATTAGCTGCTCCATCTCAATACGGTTACTCTGAAGCACGGTATAAGAATAAAATTTATTCTTACACCGTGCTCTGAAGAATGCTGCGTTTGGGATGATAGGAGGATTTTATGCAGATATATCAAAGATCAACACTCTTGTGAACTTGCAGTCATGAATTTGATGCGACCAAAATCAACATCAGGCATCAATATTTTCATTGAATTTCAAGACAGGGGTGGCCTTTTTATCCAAATCCTAAAGTTTTTCGTTAATTAGTTTAATTGATGATTACGTGAAACATTTTCTATCTTCTTTAAAAAAAAACACTTAAAAACTCAAAACTTTTGATGGAGCAGCTAATGCCATCCATAAATGACATTCAATGGTTTAGATGTGGATGAGGCGAGGTTGGTTGGTTGGGTTGGTTTACTAGAAATTTTGGCGTCGACTATTAAGGTCATTTTGCGCCTTTTACACAAGATTTATCTGTACAAACACAAACATCCATGCCCACGGCGGGATTCGAACCCACAATCAGGCAGACTCGAGAACTAGAAAGCCTACGCCATAGAGGATGAGGCGAGGAAAAACATGACTCTGAAATTAAAAGGTTGTTTTTACACAGGATTTTAAAAATTTACTAACAAATCCATCTTTTCTGTCAATGGATTTGAACGAGGAAAGAAACTCTATGCAATAAACTCTATATGCAATAAATTTCTATCGAGAAAAATATTAAAATTATAATTAAATAAATTAATTTGTATTAAAATGATTGTAAAAAAGGCTTCCTTATTTCATTAATAAACCGTATTAAAACTTCAAATTGTATTTTTATTTTGTATTTCAAATTAAATCTGAACAAAAAATATATTTTAATAACCTGTAAATTTACTATGAAGAGTTTCATGCAATATGGTGATATCACTTTTTAAAGGCAGTTTTAAAATTATAATTAAAAATATTACTTTGTATTAAAATGATTGCAAAAAAAAGATTCCTTATTTCATTAATAATCCGTATTAGACCTTCAAATTGCATTTTTAATTTTTTATTTCAAATTAAAGCTGAAAAAGTAATATCAATTTATTATAAAAATATAAACGTCAGAGGGAGCAACTAATTTCTCCCTAAACTCTGATTGTTTTCTGCCTCAGTTAGTATCAAGTAGGCAGTGGTCTTAAGATTTCAATGTAAATCGTGTCGATTGAACAGGCTGTTACCTATATAGTAGGCTGTGAGTAGAACACTATGGTCACCGACAAGTACCAAGGTCGAGTGGCGCTACTGTCGTTTCAGCTTTAATGGCCGTGCAGTGAGGCAGTTAGCTACCAGTTCGAGGAACGCGTGCTGGGAAAAACGAAACTGATAGAAAATTACCGAACGTTAACTAGCAAATCCTGCTGAAACAAAAGCAAACTACTATTTTTAACAGAAAATGGTACGACACTGTAGTGTGCTAGGATGTTCTGGCTGCTATGGGCGAGAAAAAAAGATTTGCTTTCATAAATTTCCTCAAAACAAAGCCCTCTATTTGGAATGGATGGTGAAGTTGAAAATGGGGAACACCCTTAGCATTTTAAATATATATTGAGGGTGTGTCTAAAAAGTCCGACCGGTCGCAGCCCGTCACAAAGCTCATTTGGGAGCCAACAGTGACTGACTCGAAATTTTGATTATGTCCGATCGACGCGGGAACGATGCAGGCATACGTAGCTGACTTTATTCATTTTAAATTTTCTCCCGATTCGGACGACCCTCGATTCATTACGCGACCCGGTCGTCCGAATCGGGAGAAAATTTAAAATGAATAAGGTCAGCTACGTATGCCTGCATCGTTCCCGCGTCGATCGGACATAGTCAAAATTTCGAGTCATTCACTGGTGGCTCCTAAATGAGCTTTGTGACGGGCTTTGAACGGTCGCGACCGGTCGGACTTTTTAGACACACCCTGAATAATCAAGAAGCTTCACCGGTATTGAATAAAGGTTATTACAAGCATCTATAATGTATGTAATGTAATTTAAGTAAATGAATAAATGAATTCATCTCTGAATGTGGCAGGGGTCTGACTAAACGTAGGATTCTTAAAAAGTAGGTGATCGTATGAATGCTATTGAAGCGTCTAATGAAAGTACATGTACTACCTACTAAAAAGAAGTACTTGTACGAATACTCCTACCATTTCAGCGCAGAAATTTCCGAGATACACTGGTTAAACACGGTAGAAAGTTGCTAGGAAATGGGTCTCTCATGGGAATAGGAGGAGGGGGAGTTCAAACCGTACGTACAACATGTAATCGTACAACGCGTTGTACGAAGCTGATCGAATCATCAAACAAGAGTTCGATGGGGGAGGAACTGTAATAATGATAATAACAATGGCTAAGGTCAAAAACCTCTCATTGGTGAGAAGAGTTAGCGCTTGGTCGGTCAGAAATCCCAGTGACGTCATTTTAACGCGGTCAGAAACGCCAGTTAGTGCTGCTATGCCTAACCGGTTAGTCTCACCGTCCTCAGCGAGAAAAAGCAACACCCTCTATAACCGGTTAGTCTCACCCTCGTAGTTATAGAGGGTGTTGGAAAAAGACGGTTAGCCCAGTGAGAAATTACGTCATCATTCTCTCACCGGTGAGGGTTTTTGACCTTAGCCAATAAGACCCGTAGGCGCTAATCAAGGTAATCTAGAATAACAGGTAGGTCCAGTTTGTCAAAAGTGCTTAACGCGCATGCGTATTGTGACGTCACTGGATGACTTATGGCTTTACTTCCGGCGTGTGCGGTAGCCATTATTCTGGTCACAAAGGAAAACGTTTTCATGTAAAATAACAAAACTCTTACGTTGATTTCTGAAGAAACGTTTATTTGTAAACTTACTATTTTATAAATTAAAATTTCCTAATGCCTGTATAAATAAAGTTATTAAGAAATAATATCGAAATTATCATCTGTCTCTTAACTGCCAACGGTTCCGACGAATCAATTTCGAAATCTTAACGAGGAATGATAACTAGGCCTAATGATAATGAGAAATACGTTATCGTCCTTGTCTCTGTGTTCGCTTAACTATCCGCACATTGCGCGATGAGTGAACATGAGACCAAGGTAAATGATTTTACATTTTAAAGACACCCACTCCCCTTCTAACGAACTGATATATAACCCTTTTTCCATTTAGTCTCAGTAAATTTCACTTACCTTGGTCGCATGATCAGTTATCGCGCGATGTGCTGATAGTTAACATCAACCCTGTGTTCACATTAAAAAGATAATACGTAAGTACATTTTACAATAATTATAAATTACGTAAGTCCCTTCATATAATGGCATTATTATTTAATTAAAATATATAGTATAAAGAATGAGAATTGTGAAGGAAATGAACGAGTCGTCAAGTGTGGCTATCGCACGACTGCTTTCATTGCCGCCATGTTTTAGTTTCTGTTGAGGTTTCGATTTAGCGGGTATAGGTTTCGATGTCATCTAGTGACGTCAAAATACGCTTGCGCAGTAAGGCAATTTTTACTACTTCCGGCAAACTGACCCCCACCTTGTTCTAGATCACCTTGGGCGCTAATTCCTACTTCCTATACATCTTATGCATCCAGCGACTAAATCGAACCCACAGCAAATCTCTTATCACCCACGTGGGGTTAATAAAACAGGGAATTATGCTAGCCTTTTTCTGTTTGATTCGCCATCTGAATATCTCTGGAAATGAAACGAAATTTTCACGAATACAAAACAAACAGTTTTAAAGCGAAATAAGTAAAAATGCTTGCTTTAACACGGCCTTTCAATGTTGAGTGTACGGGAGCTGCTGCCGCCTGCCTCACTGCATAGTGCTAAATTTTCTCGTTTGGAGGTGTTAGTTGAATCTGACGGTGACTCAATACTTTAGATTTGTAACTCAATGAATAAATCAGCAGGGTTTTTCGGAGCACGAACACCAAACACACTATTCACCTTGAATATGGCGGTGATAATAGAAAGATAATTCACTGAATTAACACTTGCTTTAATTATTAAGTGTAGCACTGAAGAGTGAACACAATTAACGGAAACTATAATCACTACCTGTAACACTTTTATCAAATAATTAATTGCAATGAAGTAGTCGTCCAATGCGATTCGACGAAGGAACTAGGTCTATAAATTATTTGGCTATGTGGCACTTAAATATAATTCACTATGCTGCCTAAGCTTGGGAGCTAAATAACATTGCACTGATTTATACCTCGTCCAACAAGAGAAAAACAGGGCGTGTTTCCGGTCTGATATCGACTACTCACTCATCCGCAATGCTTTGTGGGATCTCTCCTTCAGCGGCTACACAAGTCAATTTGTAATGGCGTCGCCGTGCAACAGCTCTTCAGCCAAACAAGGAAAAACTATTCACAGCCAGGCTAGGGAGATTGTGTGGAACGTATTTTGCTACTTAAAAGGAAAACAGTGTTTTAAAAGCTCGTCTGCCTTGATAGAAGAAACTTCCAAGGCAACGCAAGTTTCTTTTTCTTGCGTTCGAACAATTGTTCAAGAAGGAAACGAAGCGTCTTCATGCGAAGCTACCACCCCCTCTCCTCACTTTTCGACTCCTGGAAAGAAAAGGCCCAGGGAATCTCGAACAACGAATCTGGATGACTTTGACCTCTCGATTGCACGAGCATGTGTATCCGAAATACACTCAGAAGGTAATTATCTTACTCTGAAAAATGTGTACCAGAAATTTAGAGAAAAAACTGACTACGTCGGATCGAGAACTTCCTTCGCCACCATTATGCATAATAAATTGCATATGAAGTATGGCAAAATCAACCACCGTCAATTTTACATCGAGCGGACAGATGTTATCGCACAACGACGTCGTTTTTTAAGGCAAGTACAAATGCTACGCAGGGACCCCACACGTACTTTCATATATCTGGATGAAACGTGGGCTAGCACACCATGGTCGTGAAAGACAGTGGCATCACGACGGGAAAAGCTGTGCTCAACCAGGGAGCTCGGAACCCTACCGCGGGCGTTTCATTCCTACGGGTAAAGGCTCCCGTCTCATTCTTTTGCATGCTGGAAGCGATAAAGGGTTTGTGAACGACTGCTGTTTATTATTTCGGTCAAAAAATAAATCCGCAGATTACCATGACGAAATGAATGGGGATTGTTTTCATGAATGGTTTAGAACAAAACTGCTGCCAAATATTCCGAAAAATTCAGTAATCGTCATGGATAATGCCCCATATCACTCGGTGGAGAAGGCCAAAGCGCCGTGCAGCAATACAAGAAAATCGGATATGATAGAGTGGTTGGCCCTACGAGGAATACCTACCGAAGCAAAAATGTCAAAAGGTGAGCTGTACGATGTTATCAAACAACACAAAACAGCAAAGCGCTATGTTATAGATGAACTGGCTAGCGATGCCGGCCATTTAGTGATAAGACTACCTCCTTATCACTGTGATCTCAATCCCATTGAACTTATTTGGGCACAGGTAAAAGAATATATACGAAAGAAGAATACAACTTTCAAGATTGCTGATGTTGAAAAACTAACGAATTGATAATGTAACTCCTGAAAATTGGAGAAAAGCGATAGAACACGTTTTGCGTGTGGAAGAACGATATTGGGAAACGGACTGTTTGATTGAAGATCAAGTGGAGCCTTTAATAATTCATGTTAATGGAGAAGACAGCAACAGTGAAGAAGAAGAAGAGTGGAATGACATTAACGTTCTACCACAATCTCCTTAGCCTGAATTTAGATATAATTCAAAAAGTCTTTTTCAAGACTATACATTCAAAGGCCAGCAAATAAACGAAAGAGATATCGTTAACTGTAATGGAAAACGTATCATAAAACTGTATTTTATTAAAAAAATAAAAAATAAGATAGCATCTTTAATAAAACCTTATAATTCTTTAAAAAAAAAAAAAAAAAACATGTCATTAGAATGTATAAATATTTAAAAAAAATGATGGTTAAACAGACTGCACGTTATTACCTTAAAATAAGTAAACGATATATAGAAAATTGAGTTAAAAGACAATTTTATGAAGTGTACAATTATTTTAATTATAATTAAAGCAAAGCAACTGAATAATATTAAAGCTTCTGCTGTAATATTATAAAGCGCTTCTTCAATGAGACATGAGACAGAAGTGAGTAAGCGCATGAGGCCCCCTTTCTCTGATTGGCTAATCTGAAACTTCCTGTGACACACCCTGTTATTCATCTTGGCATTAGCTATATAAGTTCACTTTAAAGCGAGGCCGAAATTTTGATAATTTACCTTTCGTCACAAAGCCAACTTTTATCGATAGGAGACTCGAGGATTAGCGTAGAGCAAATAATGAAAATGAGGCTTACCGTATACAGTTGATTCGGTATTCGGAAATACTTGCGCAATGTTCCATTCATTCTATTACACCTAAGTCACTCGTCAAATAGCCCTGTAAACCACACGGGAATATTCCATACGACAGGGTGGATTCGGAGTTCGCTAATGCTTCGCCAGTTAACGAACCTCCGCTAGCCAAATGGAGATGGAAACGGAAATGCACCAAGTGCCGTAACTGTAAAGTTCCTACTTGTACCGGCTTTGGTATCTTGTCGAAAATTTGTCGCTCGCTATTCCGTAGCTCGGGCGTGACAATGAATTTCCTTAATTGTACTGGGTGCTTACTTTCATCCCCTTTTCCTTTACCCTATCCGCTGTGCGATCTCTTAGCTCTGTCGCCATCTTCTCTACTACCACTTCCGGCTCATTCCTTTCCGATAGGTGAGAGCTCCTTTGCTCTCCTCTCCGCTGATGGCGGGCGTTCTTATCTGACGTCACGGCCGTTCGCGAAGGATATACGTATCTCGTTTTGTATTGCTTGCGGACGGACCGTGACACTATTGTAACTTCGACGTTAAATGGTTGGATAAGTCATAGTGGCAATCACCAGTCAGTCACTCGAGTACGCTACGCACATTCATTTCCAACTAAACTATTCGATAGTATCGGCGATAGCCACTGTATCATGACAGATGTACTTAGCAATTTGAATCTCCAAACTGTTGGGAATGCTTTAAGAAAATCGGCATTTCACCACATGGACAAACGATTTGGAAAATATGAAAAGAGTCATTTACACAGCGTAGCAACCATACTTGATCCAAGATTTAAAAAATGGACTGCAAGAGTGCGCAATGTTGTGCCACAGCCATTACTTTGTGAATAATGGCCTCAAGCGTTTTTCTATCAAAGTGGTAAATGATTAAATAAGTAGTAATGTAACTGCCATTGATAATAATTATTTGTGATCAAATAGAACTATAGCTTTAGCATAGAAGTGTGCATATTTTCTTGTATTTATAAAAAGTCTTCAAGATTATTTTTAAATCTGATTGTCGTCAAAATCGATCGGCAATATTTTCAATCGAAGAGATCGAAAACCAAATTTGTGATCACATTTCTGTTTTAAAACTTGCTAATTTCCAACTGAATTATCTAATTAAAATTTAACCAAACCTATCTATTTAACGATGTAAAAAGCTGAAGGATAATAGCAATTTATAATTTCACATTTACAAAATAAAGTGCATTCTCCTTATTCTATTTCACTATAAAATTGTGATCCGCCATCATTCTTTTGATCACGTGTTCCAGTAGTCGAACGTGATTGGATGAGCCTGCAACCGTCAAAAGATGCCGCGGCACTTGACTTGACCTATTTCTAGTTGGCCTTGGACGTAGTGCGCATGCGTCAACGGTTGCCGCTTTGCCGGCTCAATGTGAACCGAACATTAGCGTAGTTTGGTAGATGCTGGAATCAATTCCACGATTCGTTGAGATCGTTCGACAGAAACTTCCAAAGTTCGCTGGGGGCGTTTTTTAAAAGCTCTGGTGACGTCAGAGCCACCGTCTCGAGCCAACGCCATCTAAATAGAAGACTCACTCACTACTTCTGCAATTTGTGTTGATTTCCATCAGAAGAGCACGACCAAAACGCTATCAATGTAGGTGCCTTGCAATCAAAATGGTTCCCTACAAAATCGTATGGTAGATCGCTGGTATTAATTTTTCGATTGCAAGCGATGTGTTTGTAGTTCATGTTTTTTGATTAAACAGAGAGATCGTTTGCAAAACTTTAAAGGATAAAGAGAACTCATCATGCCGGGAAAATGTTGTGTGCTCGGTTGCTGTGGGAATTCAATGAATTAAGATCCGACCACGAAAGTGCACGTGTTTACTTTTCCCTTCGAGGGTCCAAATTTCTTCCTACACTTCGAAAAGATTTTACACCAACCAAAAATACCAAGGTAAGCAACACAATGTTTCTTAAGAATTTATATGGATGAGAAATGATAACCGCAGTTCTCACCGGAGATAATCTATATATAAATACGGGAACGCTGTAGATGTGCATTTACGTATTACACTTTTACCTGTATTAACGTGGATGAAAACGCATGTAACTTATGTCGTTGGAAAGGTCCTGTGCTGTAGATGTGCACAATATATTTTGTTTGCGTAATTGTTCACGTTAACACAGGTAAAAGCGTTTCAAAAAAGGTAGCATTATGGAACAGGTTGTGCGCCATGTTTGTCAACGCATGTAGCACTGCCTTTTTTATTGTTTTTTTAATATTAAATATCAAATTAACTCAAATCATTGTTGATGTTCATTTGAAAGCATTAGAAAACCGTTTAACAAATAAGTGCAAGAACTTGATGGAAGATACTCTGCAGCTTTTGAAAGTCAACGAACTGATTTCAGAAACCTGAAGGTGCCAAAGTACAGGGTGATTACAAAAGAACTTCACACTTTTAAGAATTTATTACATCAAAGCTATTCAGAATACAGACACACCACATACGGATTCTTAAAGAAAAACTCTTGAAGTTTATTGTGACAGTTAAAGATGTTCAACGAAATTGGTAGTAACTTTGCAGTATAACATAGGGATGACAGAGATTCCAACTAGTTTCGCCTTTTATTCCCGGCTTTATCAAGGATAACACAACAAGACAATCGACAATCGAACAGTGTAGTGTATCGGTATTCAAGTGGAAC
>JAHWFO010023473.1:1193357-1207969 GCA_023313115.1 Rhysida immarginata
TTTTTTTTTTAAATTTGACAGTTGAACCGTGAAGTACACACTCTGAGAGCTGACTGCAAAGTGAACAGTCTGCACAGTGACCAACGATCCCATGAGACTTTTCTAATATTATTAGTTAATTCCGACAAAAGTGATTGGCCAGGCTCCGTATTCGAACGCGAATCGCATTCAGTCACCCAATCCGAAAAGGTCACTTCCTCTTTGTTTCATATAATAGAAGAGCACGAAGTTAATCCTTTTATAGGTTAGGTTGGTTAGCTTTGTGAAAGCTTTGTGAAAGCGCTGCTTTCGTCCCATCTGAAGAAATGTACACTTCACTGTTCGATTGTCGATAGAGGGTTGGGGTGGGCCGCCCCCCCCCCCCCCCCCCCCGGGGGGGGGGCAGAAGAGTGCTGCATTCGTATTTAAAAACCAATGGGAATAGGATTATTCTGGCCCAATAAATTGTACAAATTGAAAGAATACAAGACTGTATCTAGAATAACTTAAAGCCTACAAAAAAAACTTGCAGCTACAAACTCTGCAACTACAAACTTACAGCTTTTTGTAGCTGCAAATGCCCATTGCGTGTGGACAGTTTGCTTGTGTCAAAATATGCCTCGAAGCTAGCAACAGGCACGTTCGCTCGGACCGGACACATCAAAGGATTGAAACGGCAGTAGCCTGAATTGGTGTGGACAGGAAGCGTTTCTTTTCCTTAAATCCCCTGTAGCCACCCCCTTAAATCCGCTATGGCAAATACCAGAACCGAATAAAAATTATAAATTACATAAATTGTGCCTTGACCTATATTTTATGTCAATTGGTTAAGTTTTTTTTTTGAGATATTAATATTTTTCTAAAAATGAAGAAATAGCTTAAGGATTCCTTCTCATCAACCACAAGGTTAAGAGAATTAAAACGTAATGACTGTGATAAAACTTTGAAGTTAGAAGATACTAAAAAATTACAAGTAAAATGTATTCAAAAATGTAAATAAATTAAAGAAAAAGTATATACAAAAAGAAAATAATTTAAAGATAAAAATCTACAAAATATACAATGAAATTTTAACAACCAAAATCATAATATATAATAAAATTCAAATAATTTAAAAACTTATTCTTCATCATCACTTTCTTCGAATCTTCTTCTCCACCGAATGAAATTATAACACTTTCTACAGCATCATCCATTAATCCTGAAATTGCCCAAAAGTTATTTCCATCTTTGTAACCATGCTGGCATATATTTGCCCACGCTTTCAGATAACACCTCTATATTAATGCTTTAGTTGATATTTGATTTTCCCAAGGTTTCCGATTTACATAACTCCTCTATATCCGGAGGAGTTGGCTACAAAAAACTGGTCACATACTTGCAGAGGGAATTTTTTTTTTCAAAATTTCAACATATCTTTTCGAATCACGAGTTTTTAAGTCGATTTCAGCAAGCAAAAAAAAAAAAATAAAAAAATAAAATAAAAAAAAAAATCGAGTTTCTGAAACGAATACACAGGCCTTCACTCTTAGAGAGTGGTAGACCAATAAAGACATCGTAAAATAAATTCCCAATAATGTAACTTCAACAATAGCTTTACATTATCAAAATTTATTATTAAATATAACGAACATCTCTGAAAAATTTAAACCGTCATTTAAATTCGAAACAATGACGAAATGATCGCTGGATCTGAACTTTATTTTATTGCAAGTATTTTTTGTATTTTGATGAAGAATTTGTTGAAACATGTTACATAACAGCACAAGAAATCTCTTGAAGAAAATAAATAAATTAATACTTTCATTCTTATTTTCTTATGTGGTCTAGCCCTTACGTTAACCCCGCTCTTTTGTTGGCGTTTGATGATGATAAAAATTAAATATCCATTATCCGAATTCATCTCTTTAGTTACATTTGCTAAGAAGCGAAGAAATAGTAATTTTATAGATCATCAAATTAGATCCTTCTGTTTTTTACGGGTTTTTTTTGTATTACACACTTTTTAATGGGGTTTTGCTTTCTTCCTTTCATATTAAAGATTATCTTATCACTCTCTGTCAATCTGTTTAACTTTTTTTTTTTTTGAATGAAGAATTCCCTTTTTTTGTAATATGTAAAGCTGCAATAAAGAAGACCCCCCTCTCTCTCTCACGTTTTTAAAAAAATTGCACAATTTAAAATAAATATCTTAATGATGTATTTAATTAAAAATGAGATATTCAAAGTTTTTTTTTGGTTGTATAATAATTTCTAATAATGTCTAATTCACGAATTAATCAGGAGTTTATGACTCTTGCTTAATTAAAATTAAAAAAAAAATGTGCACCAAATTTAATCATAAATTTATCCGGTAATAGGTTTCATATTTTTATATAAAAAACGCGTATATCATTTTAATACGAATATCAATAGCCTACTTTAAAATCATCGCTCATTATTTAAAAAACAAATCCTAAAATCATGCGTTTTTGTTCAAACAATGAAAATACGATTTTGCTAATTTCATATATTTAATCAAAAGGCGAATTTTATTTTTTTACAATTTCTCAGTTCAATTACTAATTTAAATTTTATCATTTAAGTATCAAAAGCTTTTTGTGCTAAAGTATAGAAAACTCTGATCCTCGCAAATTTTTCCTATTATCAACCCCCACCACTTTCATTATCTATGCGTATTTGGTCAAGTAGCTGACGGGGGTGGTGGGTACTTCCGACGCCAATCCGGAAGTAAGGGGGTTAAAACACACTAGTGCAGATTGACCCCGGGGTCGATTTACACGGGGGGTTATTCTGCCCTGTTACACCGGGCTGTATGGAGGATGAAGCAGTATTTACCAGTTCCATCGCTGCAACAGGTCAGTGACTCGTTTCGCTTAAAGCTCTGTGCAAATCATTTTATCTGCATTTGTGTGCAATTTATTGAGTTTTAAAGTTATTTCCTGATTTTTTGGATCACTCTGTATGTAATGATAAATTTGCTTTTAAAAATATAGTAATGTCCAATATTTACTATACTTTATGTGTATAAATAAGATGATGTGAAGGTGAATAATTTTATTTAAAAAAAAAATAACTTTCACAAATGACATCCTAATCTAATGGGTTACACCAAATAATTTTACCTTTTGGCCAGCAAAATTGATTGAAATCGCTGCAAGTTCAAAGAAAGCATATTGCTTCTAAACATCTAGTCAAATTTGAAATCAATGCAAAAAATACATTAGAAACAACCTGCCTAATCAATTAAAAGTTAAATTTTGTTCGCCGGTATTATTGAACTGGACAGTTTGATAATTCTTTAAGATTGATATCCTGAAATGAAATTACAGCATATCATCTTGCTATATAACATTTCTCCTAACTTTTTTTTTTTTAATATTTCAATTGCCAATATATTGAAAGCGTCCTATTGGCATTTTGAAAGTTTATCCACATTATGTGTTCTAACATGGATTTTGCAGAGAGAAAAGTGGCCATAGAGTTTTTCGCAATGCTTACACTTGTCAACTCCCTCTTCTGTATGAATTCTTTCGTGAATTTTAACATCTCTAGTGAAAGAAAATGTTTTTTCACAATATTTACACTTGTAAGGTCTCACTCCAGTATGTAATCTTTCATGATCTTTAACATATGCGGAGACAGAAAATGTTTTTTCACAGTATCTACACTTGTAAGGATTTGTTCCGGTATGTAATCTCTCATGAATTTTAACAGCGCGAGGTCCACAGAATGTTTCTTCACAATATTTACACTTGTAAGGATTCGCTCCAGTATGTACTCCCTCGTGAATTTTAACAGCGCGAAGTTCCGAAAACGTTTTTTCACAATAACTACACTTGAAAGGTTTTGTGTGAGTCAATTCATGAAATTTAAGTTCTGATGGATACAAAAATTTTTTCCTGCAATGTTTACAAATATACGGACTCTTCCCAGTATGTCTCATCTCATGTTTTTTCATGTAAATAGGAAGAGCAAAAGATTTTCCACAATACCTACACTTGAAGGGTTTTTCCCTTGCGTGCATTCTCGCATGCGCTCTCAGGTCTGATGGATAGCAAAAAGATTTTCCGCAATGTTCACACTTATAGCGTCCACTTTTAGTATATTTGGGCTTCTGAAACTGTAAAAGAGGCAAGCCAGTTAATGATTTTGAGCTGTCACACTTTTTTTCAGTGACACGCGAAATATCGTAACTCATCACATTTACGTCTTCGTGGTCATTGGTCTTTTCATCAGTTATACAGTCCGAGCGAACAAGTAATAAACTCGACTTATTAGCACAGGATAAAATATTGTATTCCTGGGAATTTAAACGTGTTCGTGATGTAAACAATATACTTCCATTTATAATGTCTAAAATAATATCAAACACATCGTTAAGGATAGAGCTCATGAGAAAACCATGTCCATTTTCTTCGTGGTTTTTGTATGTAAACTTTACAAATTCTTTGGAATCCATAATTAAGGACGATTTATCGTCAGTCAGTCTATGTAAATAATTAGTATGATCTATGCAATGTGTAAAATCGTGCGAGTTATTATTATTATACAAAAGTACAGCATTTGGCGCATTAGGAGAAAAGCGAATTTGATACTCTGTACTTTCATTGTTTGTTTCACAGGAAATCAACACGTTTCCCGACAGCATCTTCAAGATCAACGAAAACAATTCTTCTAAAACAGGAGGGCAGTTTTTAACATAATTTTTATAATGATGTAGTCCATCATTGTCATTATTTTCCATTCTGGAGTGATTATTTTGACGGATACACTTGAAACGTGAAACTTCTGAAAGGAAAAGAAAAAAGAAATTATTTTTAAAATATCTCCGATGAAAATGATATATTCATAATATCTTTAAAGGTAAAAAATTATTCTACACAGTTAAAGTTATTGTTATTGGAAAGTTCAACCAGTAATTCAAGTAATTTTTCACGAGGTGGCGCCCAGATCGCGCTGCCAAGATGGGAAGAAGGGAAAATATTTTGAGTTCGTTTATAATTAGTAACCCGAATATTCTGAAATTGTTAAATCTTCCCCTGCACAGCTTTGTCTACCATTTGTTTTGGTTTCCTGACATGATTACAATTACAGTTACATGTTTTTTTTGCTTCATCTGTCAATGACTGAAATCTTTATCAGCATCAATTTCTGATTGTCCTGATTCATCTCTTTTGTTTGAAAAACACACTGTTCTTTTACTTGGACTCTGTAATCTCGTCAAGTCTATACATGATTTTTATGAAAAAAAAACCCAACAACAACAAAAACTGTCAAATTAAAGACCGCGTCTCATAGATAATACACAAAAATTTTCGCTTCTCAAATCCTTACCGTTTTTTCCGTAGCTTAAATTTTCGAGACAAATCTATGAATGTGCGATTCATGCATAAAACGAAAATTAGTCTGCGAGCCAGCTGCAGGCAAGCTGGAATTGAAACACATGCCATGCGAATAAATTGGGAGGTCACTTTACATGTTAGAAAATAATTATACGAGAATGATCTTCACGTATTTTCTAAAATGAACAACGAAGCGCTATCCAAGTTAATAACGTTCTAAAAATTGGGCAAAGAATCAGATAGAAAAGAAAATCAAAAATATCATGACAGATAATGGGTTGGAATTCGTGTGCAGGGATTTCGAAAACATGATCAAAGAGGCATGAATTAAACACCAGAGGTCAGTATCAGCAAGTCCTCAGTAGAGTGCCTTTATAACCAGAGTGTGGCCATGAGAGGCCAGGCAGCCATGTTGTGTCCAATCTGTCTATAAATTAGTGTACCAGAAACAAGAAATTTTGCTCTTCTGGCATTGCTGTGAGAGTAACATACAACAATATTATTGTTTTTCGCGAAACAAAGAGGAATCGATTCTTTTGATAAAATGTATCGATTATTTACATTAACCATCGCAGGGCACTACCCCAAATCAACCAAAGCTTTCATTGAAGTAATAGCCGATACAAATTCGATAGTATCGATGTGTACTGTGAGCCATGTGAGTAGGTGTGAAGTCATGATAATCAATTCCAACGTTGTCCAATCAGAGACTTCTTAACGTTGACCTTTCATTTCGATCGCAATTTTTTTCGGAAAAAAACCCCGTCAAATTTGAGGTTACCCCCCCCCCCCCAAAAAAAAACGAACATTTGAGGGGGAAAAAGGACAGATGGCTCAAAAAAAAGGACCGTCCGGTCAAAAACCGGACACCTGGCCATCCTAAATAATGATGAAACATTTTTTTTTTTAATCAGAATGTCCGATAATAGCCCCATAGTGGTTTGCGCACTAAGTTGGATGGTCTAGCAACGAGCATCTATAAATTTAATTCTCATATATTATAGGTTAACCTAATCTAAACTAACTTCTATTCGTTATGCATCCACAGCTCCTCAAGATCAGTTTGTACTTTATTTTATCATATATTAAGTCTCTCCGAAACGTGGTTTAATTCGACAATTTCTGATTACAGTTTACTTTCCGATTCTTTTACAATTTATCGGCCGACAGGTCAGATGGGAAGAAAGGAGGTGGATTTTTAATAGCAGTGTCAGCGAATTTATACTCCAAACGTATCCATATTCCTTTTAATGCTTTTGAAATTGTTATGGTTGGGATGAGAATTACAACGAAGAAATTCAATAAGGCGGTATGTTGATCTTTTTGTATTTTTATGTTTTGTACTCCCAGTTTTCTTACTATCGAATTTGAAGAGGTATTTGACATGGATTACCGATTGGAGTTAATTTTATTCTTGGCGATTTCAATTATCACAATCGATATAGTAAAGCGAGTGAAGGGGAAAGTGGACATTTGCCCCGACTGCTCACACTGTACCTTTATTATCCTGCATTTTCAGAGAAAAAATTAATAACTCTATTAAAGTATTCCACAAAATTGATCATATACAGGAAATTAATTTTTATTAAGTAAAAATCAAATAATAATACATAAATATTAGACTATAGGACAATAATTTCAATTCAATTACGCCTGCTGCCTTTTACTCACCGCTAATGCGTTCAAGGTCCCGAGGTGATGATGGATCCTTCATCAATGTTCCCTGTTGTACCCGTCGAATATTGCGTTTTAGACTGTCCATGTGTCCAATGGCACAACGCACTTCAAGTGGCTGCCCACATACAGCATCTGCGATTATGTCATCAGGCCTTGACCTGGTGGTTGAAGCAGCTATTTTGATGATGTTCTTTATCTTGATTGCCGTTACCATGTGTGGGTTTGGGTCATGAGAGTGCTCTGCCACATCAAGCAAACGTGTAATTTGCAAATCTGTATATGCAATACCTCTGCAATTCAATCCCCTTCTCTGAGAACACTCCCAACGTATTTTGGCTTTCGTGGAACTTTTCTTCGTATACGTATATCCGTCTACACAGAGTTTGGCTCCTCCTTTAGTGTTCTGGATGATATCCATGGTACACCTGAACGGAAACAACAGTTTTTACAATAAAAAACAAACAAACAAACAAAAAAAAAATAGAATAAAATAAAAATAATGAAAAAGAAAGAAAACAGAGTATCTTACCTTTATAGTAATTTTGTTCGATTAGAATGCAGACTATACACGGATAAGAGTAGGAATTTATTATCAATGTTAAGAGCACTGTTTCGGTCCAGCAGAGCAATCAAATTAAAATTGGCTTTGCTGGCCTTATTCAACGCATAAGTTGCGTGCGGAGTCCAGGTAAGTTTAGAATCACCTAGATAATTATAAGTTTCGACTCAATGCCATACAATGTAAGAGAATCTCTTCTTGGTGACAAACATTGCCCTGCATTTCTCAGCATTCAATTTTAACCTCCATTTGCTAAACAAGTTTCACATTCTTTTAGAGCTTTCTGTAGTCCCGAGACTACTAGACCTGGTTGACGAGCGCCTGTCTGTATAGCAGCGTCATCTGCGTAAAAATACAGCTTACATTTGGGAGGATTCGGAAAATCTCGCATAAAGTAATTGAACAATACTGGTCCTAGGACAGAGCCCTATTGGACACGAGCTTCATACATAGGAGATAGACTATCCCCAACTCTAGCCTGAAAGAACAGGTTGGAGAGAAACGAGTATATCAGATTAATTATATTCTGGGGGAAATCCGTCCGTAATCATTTTAAAAATAAGTCCTTCGTGCCAGACTTGGTCGAAGGCTTTATGGACATCCAAGAAGCCGACCCCACAGCACATTGAGAGATTAAGGGGCTCATTAATATTCGCTGCGAGCCTCCACGTTTGGAGTTGGCAGGAATGATTTAAGCGAAACCCAATTGTTCATCGCGTATAGGATCGTTGGCATTACAGTACTCAATGAATCTCTAGAGAATTATTCTTTCCAGGATTTTAGAGATTGATGGTAACAAGCTGACGGGCTTATAGCTCACTGGATATGCAGGATTTTGTCCTGGCTTAGGAATGCTTAAGGCAACCGACTTCTTCCAAGGATCCGAGAAGTAAGTAAGCATCGTTAATCACTTTTGCGATACCGTGAATTGTATTTTGAGGTAAATTCTTCAAAGCATTATTTTTAATAGAATCTTTTCCTGACGCTTTCTTCTTTATCAATTTCTTAATGATGCTTTGGATTTCATTTATATCAATGTTATGTTTCGGGACAGTGCTGTGAATATTATACAAGCCAGTTATGCAGGATTTTACTTTCTCAGACATAAGTCCTATTTGCCGATCATCATGACTGTTCTGAAAGTGAATTAGCAAAAACCTGCACTTTATCTTCATCATTTGTGATGAAATTGCCATTTTGGGCTAACAGTGGTGTAATATTAATGGTTTTTTCCTTTGGAAAATCTTATCGTTCCATCTGTCATTACGAAGTGTTTTTACTTCCTCGTGAACTCTTCTAGTGAGCCTGTAAAACTTGGTCTTAAGCCATGAATCACGTGAACGGTATCACTCCTTTCTAACCTTATTCATTTGCTCAATTAATTGTTTGATTTCCGGAGTGAGATCAAGGTGATCAGCTCGCTTCAACTCTAAGGGTGAATTACTAGAATCAATAGCTTCATTAATACGATTTGTAAGCTTTTCACATTGCTATCTATGTCACTCGCTCAAGGTATGTCACTTAGTGGGCCTCCATCATTTTTGAGAATGTCTCTGAAAAGCTTTCAGTCTTGTTTGAGCCTCAGTTCCTTGAGGTTAATGTTTACATTATCAAAATTTAGTGCAACTTGTTTATGGTCTGAGGAAAGATCATTGACAGTTAAGATACTGAATGACTTGTAGAAGCCCTTCAGCAACACAATATCGAGGACATCGCTTGAAGGAGAATGATCACAATAATATGTATCATCTATAGGTCCTACTGCAATGACTGCCTTTCCACTTAACCATACAAAAGGACACCGTTTTGGTTATGCCATTTTGAATTCCAGAGCGAGTGGTTATCGTTCAGGCCTCCGCCATAATAACAGGGATGTTCCCGGAAAACAGCTCGTCAAGCTCATTATAATCCAATTTATGTTTGGACGAATTATAAATGGCCATTAGCTTCACCTCTGCAAGTGTGGCATCAGTAATGATAGAAGTAGCAGCTTCCATTCCCATGTAGTCGCAATTAATGATAATTGCTGAACCTCCTGATGAGGACTTTATTGTAGTAGGAAGAATTCTGTCTTTACGATACACGTTGGCTTTAGGTGTATTTCACATAGAAATGCTATATTTACGAGGGTTGGGGCATAAGTCATGGCAACTATTTTTTTTCTTGCTTATATGTGAACGAATCACAAACGTATATGTGTCGTGTGGAAGTTCTGCAGGCATAGTGTGTACGCAGAACAACAGATGGCTCTGTGACAGCTGGTAGTAGCGCAACGAGGGCTGTGAAATCAGTCAGTTGGTGAGTGTCGTGCGAGATAGAAGTAACCCGTGTTGAGCAGCGCGCTTACATCAAAATAGCCGTTCTCCGAGGGAGAAATGCGATGGAATGTCACAGTGAATTAGTGGAAGCCCTTGGGAATAATGCCCTACCATACCGTACAGTAGCACGGTGGGTAGGAAAGTTTCAGCAAGGACGTGTGTCAACCAATGATGAGCAACCGTGAAGGCCATATTGCCCTGTATACTACCGTAATAAATTAGTGTTACGATATTTCAGTGATATTCATTGTCCACACATGTAGTTAACACCTTGCCCTTTCGTCTGTATATGTCACAATTTCCAACCGGACTGGTATCTTCAAGAAAAAAAAAAAATAGTTGCCATGACTTTTGCCTCAATCCTCGTATATCCCATTGGGTTAGATAGTTGTTCCATATTACGCAACGAAGTTTACCTCGATTAGTAATAGAATAGCACTGATCAGCCATATTGTCAGAGGTTATTTGTAAGCATTCCACTCATCAGTGACGTTTGCTTGCCCAATTCGTTTAACAAATTGCATACACCGCCAATTTGTTTATACATTTGTTGTAAATCATTCACGCTAATGTTTGGAGACCATTGAGGCATAGGAAATCTCTGGGGAAACTTTAGCACTTTGCACTCTGCTGACTTGCGGATATTTAGAACATTGTGTAACTCGAGGTGTGTTGTTCATTACATTGAATACATTTTGGAGGGTCTTGTCCTTTTACATTTGGGCAGTCTTTTGAATTCCCTTCACCTGCTTAGACTTTATATAATGTTTGCAGTACTATCAGAATTTGCACTGACCAATCAGCAGAAATGTGAAGTGAAGGATAACTGAAGTTACAATATGAGCAGTTTGGAGCAAAATGTTCACTTTCCCGTTAACACTATGGTGAGGCAAATATCCATAATATACATATCCGGTAATTCAAATCTCCTTGTGGATTAGAGGTTCCCTCCAATTTTGATTCTGATAACGATTTAAAGATCAACCTAAATAAATCGAAAATCATCCGTTTCTCTCGTAAAACAATGGTTGTTTTCACGTTTTGAAACGTTCCGAAGCTATAACAACACCAGCAATTTAAACGGTTTTCTAAAAAAAAACCCTGACTAAACAGGGAGTTACTTGTCTAAACCCTGGCCATAGTCTTTTAATCCCCTGATATGATAACGGAAACGTCATACATTGTTACATCATCATTAATCGACTAATGATGTAACAATCTACGACGTTTCCGTTATCAGACCTTCTGTCTAGGTGGTGTTCTTTGTGCTATAACCACCGAGAGAGATGGCCTCTGCGATGAAAAGTAATTCTAGGATTATGTTATTTAGTACAAGTATGCGAATAAAATGTGTATATTTTTTGTTTTCATGTGACATCCTCGTATGGAAAGTTTTCTTTAATTTACGAAAGTCTCTATATTTTTGAGACGGACCTTATCAGTCCCCCTGGGGGAGAGCAAGAGTAGCACAAACAAAATTGCTCTCGTTAAGAGGAAGCAAAATTGCTCGTCAAGTGGAACCACGGTGGATACAACCACATTGCTCCAGACGAGAGTAACAAGGACGACGAGTTATGACGAGTTTCAATTTCAATTAGTGAAGTTCGACCTCAAACTCTCAATACATTCCCACAATATCCATTTACAATTAAAAGTTTCAATTTTCGGTCTTTTACAGTTCCCTTGAATCTTGGAAATTAACAAAGAAAGAGCATTACGCTTCGTTTCATCTTCATCTTCTGAACCAGCCAAAAAATTTCCAACGAACGCGTATACAAATTCGTCATCAGCCATATTGGAAGTTTGAACTCCATCCCCCTTCCTACTCCTCTTCCAGCTACTCCACATCCCGAGCTGGAGTAGCTGAGTACTCTCTCTCTTGGAGCACGAGCAGCAAGATCTAAAGAATGAACGAGCAACTAGTGGAACGCAGAGTAGGAGCACTCGCGATGCTCCGAGCAATGAGTGGAACGGCTACGGAGCAAATGGAGCAAAAAAAAGATAAAGTGCTCTAGAGCAACGAGTGGAATTCGCTAGAAGTTAGTCGATAGCGAAAGCAGCGCTGTTATTTCACGAGTATTAGCATTGGTTACTACGAGAGTAATCACACTTATTATATGCTGAAAAGCATATATTGGTTTCGCTCTGTTTGTGTGTGTGTCTGTCTGTCTGTCTGTCTGTCTGTCTGTCCGTCCGTCCGTCCGTCCGTCTGTATGTCCGACGATTTCTCGAGAATGCTTTAACTTTTTCAAGTTCTTTTTTCGCTGTTCGATAGAGACCCTTCCTGAGCTCACCGGATTAGTTTGTCACTGAAATCGGTCTAACAATCACATGACTACTGAGACCCCCCCCCCACCATTAAATTTTTTTATTGGCAATATAAGGCATGTAATTTGTCATTCGAACGGGAATGACGAGCACAAGACGAATATGACATTCTTTTCGATTTTCGAAATGCTACGTCCGAGAAAATGACCCCCAAAAAGTACTTCAATGACCCCTTATTACGAGCTTTAGCTAAAGCTATATATAAGAATACAAGCATGATCAGTACCTTTATGTGCCTGGCCAGCCATCGTTTGCACGAAAACGTGAAAATGGAAGAACTTAACAGCGATATATCAACTTTTGATGAGCTCTCGTGGACCCCTTCAAGCACGTGCACTAATGTTAAGAATATGAACTTAGGGCATGTAATATATCAATCGAATCCTACCGACGAGTCATACGTGAATACAGTGTTACTTTTTGTTTATCATTTAAGCACTGTTGATGGCAGCCTGGAGTACGTGCCCGTTATAAAGCTTTCTTGATGCACGTGCTCATTTCATTTTAAAATTCAGTGCTGTTAGGCCTATTGTTAAATGTGTTAATTAATGTTAGGGCGATGGTTAAAAATGGCTAAATAACGTTAGGCCTATAGTTAAAATGACTAAATAATGTTAGGCCTGTTGTTAAAAATGGCTGATTAATGTTAGGCTTATAGTTAAAAATGGCTAATTAAAGTTAGGCCTATTGTAAAAAATGGCTAATTTATGTTAGGCCTAGAGTTAAAATGACTAAATAATGTTAGGCCTATAGTTCAAAATGGCTAATTAATCTTAGGCCTATTGTTAAAAATGGCTAATTAATGTTAGGCCTATTGTTAAAAATGGCTAATTTATGTTAGGCCTACAGTTAAAATGACTAAATATTGTTAGGCCTATTGTGAAAAAATGGTTAATTTATGTTATGCTTATAGTTAAAAATGGCTAATTTATGTTAGGCCTACACTTAAAATGACTAAATAATGTTAGGCCTATTGTGAAAATTAGCTAATTAATGTTAGGCCTATTGTTAAAAATGGCTAATTAATATTAGGCTTATTGTTAAAATGGCTAATTGAAGTTAGGCCTATATTTTAAAATGACGTGAATGCATATAGAATCAAAGGTATTTCCACTGTTTATTTAAACCAAGTGGTAGTAAAAGAGAGATATTAAAATTACATCTGCGTCAGAGCTAAAGCTCCTTGGAATGCTTAAAAGATTTTACCCGGCAATGCTTTGAAACAATGGTTTTTCTCTTTTGACGTTTATGATAACTTTGATCTAGCAGTGGAAAGAACATAGACCCAGTAGTTGAAAACATTTAGACGTGCGAGGATTTCATTCTCATTTCGGGCGCGTTTGGAAAGATTCGTGTGAGCGCTGCAATCGAATACGTAAATTTACATGCAGTTTTCGCCATTGCTGTATATAAAAATATTACAGTAATATTAAACAAATTTTTATATTCTTCTTTTCAGCATATTTGAAAATCGTTTTACGAGTTATATTCTTGTTATATGCTGAAAATTATTATAATACACTTGGTTTCGTTCTGTGTGTCTGTCTGTCCGTCCGTAAGATGTCCGACGATTACTCGAGAATGTTTTAACTTTTTCAAATTCTGCTTTCGCTGTTCGATAGAGACCCTTCCTGAGCTCACCGGATTAGTTTGTCACTGAAATCGGTCTAACAATCACATGACTACTGAGACCCCCCCCCCACCATTAAATTTTTTTATTGGCAATATAAGGCATGTAATTTGTCATTCGAACGGGACTCACGAGCACAACACGAATATGACATTCTTTTCGATTTTCGAAATGCTACGTCCGAGAAAATGACCCCCAAAGAGTACTTCAATGACCCCTTATGAACGAGCTTTAGCTAAAGCTATATGTAAGAATACAAGCTTAATCTGCAAGCCGTCGTTTGCACCATAACGTGAAAATGGATGACCTTAACTTTTGAATGCACTTTCGTGGGCCCCTTCAAGCACGTGCACTAATGTTACGAATATGAACTTAGGGCATGTAATATATCAATCGATTCGCACTAACGAGTCATAAGTGAATACAGTGTTACTTTTTTTTTTTATCATTTAACCATTGCTGACGTCAGCTTGGAGCACTGCCCGTTATGAAGTTTTGTCGAGGCACGCGCTCATTTCGTTGTTAAATTTAAGTCCTGTTAGGCCTATAGTTAAATGTGGCTACTTACTATTTGAACGATTGTTAACAATGGCTAATTAATGTCAGGCCTATTGTTAAATACAGCTAAATAAAGTTAGGCTTTTTGCTTAAAATGGCTAATTAATATTAGGCCTAATGTTAAACATGGCTGTAAATGTTAGTCCTATAGACAAAAATGGCTAATTAATGTTAGGCCTATTTTTTAATGGCTAATTAATTTTAGGCCTATTGTTTAA
>JAHWFO010023473.1:1216950-1283400 GCA_023313115.1 Rhysida immarginata
AATATGGATAAGTTTCAATTTGTAACAATGCATAGAATTCCTGTTATTCAGGCTTTTCTTAGAAAAGAGAGTTCTTAGTACTTAACAATTTCTTGAAAATCTTTAAAAATGAATAGTAACTGGAGATAATGGAGAGTTAGCAGACTATTGAGAACGAGTGGAAAGACGACAGAGGAAAATTGAGCAAATGGGAAGCAAGTAAATAGAAGAATCAGCGACCGCTAGACTACACAAAGTGATGAAAGGCCAAGTTTTGCTTCAAGACATCGAGAGAAGAGTAAAATTGCAACAACATCGAGTGTACATCTGAAGTAAGATTACCTGAGTAAGAAATTATTGGAGAGTTCCATCCTTTAAAATTTTTTTTTCGAATTTAAATTTAGAATTTTTACTGTATTAATTCTAAGCATTTTCATGTGTTTATTTTTAAGATATTGCAAAATTTAATTTAAATTTTTGAGATTGTTCTGTCTACATCCAAGTGTAATTATCCCGGGCAACACCGGGTATCTTTGCTAGTCTATCTATATATATAAAGAAGGATGTTTGTGGGTCTGTTTGTTTGTTTGTATGTTTTTTATACAAATCTACAGTTTTATTCCGATCTTGATGAAATTTCGCATACATGACCTTCAAAGCATGAGGAAGGTCACTGTCTACTTCAGATTTCGAAAAAATAATAATTATTGATAAAAAATCGATATTCATGGTTATAGCAGGGCATATTAATGAGAAATATCGCATGACCAACAATGCAAGACAAAGTTTTTGCAACAATGGTATCAACACGCAATTCACAAACACTCTGCACGGACCAACAATATATATCTCATGACCAACAATGCAAATAAAAGTTTGTGCAACAATAGGTATCAACAATGGTTTCAACACGCAATTCACCAATAACAATGAGCACAGAATGATGATGTAATGTTAAAGCAATCTTTCCAAGAATTATAACAATGAACATAAAATGATGATGTAATATGGATAAGTTTCAATTTGTAACAATGCATAGAATTCCTGTTATTCAGGCTTTTCTTAGAAAAGAGAGTTCTTAGTACTTAACAATTTCTTGAAAATCTTTAAAAATGTTCAGTAACTGGAGATAATGGAGTGTTAGCAGACTATTGAGAAAGAGTGGAAAGACGCCAGAGGAAGCACTCCTTTAGCTCCGTGATGTATTGAGCAAATGGGAAGTAAGTAAATAGAAGAATCGGGGACTGCTAGACTGCACAAAGTGATGAATGGCCAAGTTTTGCTTCAACACATCGAGAGAAGAGTGGAAATTGCAACAACACTAAGTATACATCTGAGGTAAGATTACGTAAGTAAGAAATTATTGGAGAGGTCCAGCCATTGTGAGCCTTTAAAAAGATTTTTTTCGAATTTTCATTAAGAATTTTTACTGTATTAATTCTAAGCATTTTCATGTGTTTATTTTTAAGATTGTTCTGTTTAATTTAATTTAATTTTAATTTAATTTATTTTTTTGAGATTGTTCTGATTACATCCAAGTGGAATTATCCCGGGCAACGCCGGGTACCTTTGCTAGTCTTCTATATATATAAAGAAGGATGTTTGTGGGTCTGTTTGTTTGTATGTTTTTTATACAAATCTACAGTTTTATTCCGATCTTGATGAAATTTCGCATACATGACCTTCAAAGCATGAGGAAGGTCACTGTCTACTTCAGATTTCGAAAAAATAATAATTATTGATAAAAAATCGATATTCATGGTTATAGCAGGGCATATTAATGAGAAATATCGCATGACCAACAATGCAAATAAAAGTTTGTGCAACAACAGGTATCAACAATGGTTTCAACACGCAATTCACCAATAACAATGAGCTCAAAATGATGATGCAATGATAAAGCAATCCTTTCCAAGAATTATAACAATGAACATAAAATGATGATGCAAAATTTAATTTAATTTTTTGAGATTGTTCTGTTTACATCCAAGTAATTATCCCGGGCAACGCCGGGTACCTTTGCTAGTGATCTATAGTATTTCCACCAATTGAAAACACAATGTTTTGTAATGAAATAAGTGCACGATTAATTATATTTTCGCAATGAGCATTTATGTCGGCATCTGGATATTCGCGTTTGAGGTCTCTAATGAAATCTTCGATGAAGTAATTTGTAAACGTATTCCATAATTTTAGTGGATTGGAAACACAGCAGAAATCCAATATAATAGCAAATAGTTCACGCATTTTAAATGAACTTGTGCTAATACTGGAATCTGTTAATGTATCGTGCCAGTGATTGTCACTTTCCAGTAAACCAAGGGTTAGACATGCTGCTTGATATTTTGGATGTAAAATACCGTTCACAGTTTTCAAACTTTCGAATAGCATGTAACAACATCCGTAGATAATAGCATTCTGAGTTATTAGGATGTATCGTATAGACTCTACCAAGTGTATGATCGTAAAGCACACCAGGTTGGCCTTGAACAGGAGTACTGCGGCGTCGACTTTGGAAAATTCCGTTTTGTTTATAAAATGTATAGTAAGCTGGTACTTCCTCGTACAGCAAAGACTTTACGAATTCGTCGTTCTTACATAAATTAAAAAATGGCATTAAAGTTGTATTCTTTGCATTCTCTAGTACTGTTTGGGCATTATTGGGTTCGAAGTAAACTCTCTGGCCATTTTCTAAATGTACATCCAAGTGTATAACAGCAGGAAAACGTTCATGAATAGAAAATGACAACATGCGCCAAAATGCTTCGGAAGTACTAACATATCTTCCGTTCTGATATGAAGTCACTTCATCGTTCTGATTTTGTACACCGAAAACAGCTAAATCTGAACCTTTGTTGACATATTTGCATATATACTTTATGGATTTTATACTATTGCAAAGTTCAACGTTAATATGTGCTTTAAAGGTTCGTGACAGTACCGGTGAAAATGGAACAATCCACCGATTATCAATATGGAAAGAACCGGTTCTTGATTGAATTATAGCTCTTCTGCCACCGGTCTATAGACGAATTGAAAACTAATTAAATAATGAAAAATTCAACCAATTGTTCAACAAAGGAACAAAAACAAAAGAGATTAAATCAAATTGTTTTCCTAAGTCTAAATACAGGGAACATACAACCTCAAACAACAGTAAGAAAAATAACGGTTAATGTTAACTATCTGCACAATTGCGCGATGACTGAATCCGCAAACTGAATCGTCGCGATTCCTGTAACCAGCCGAAGGGAAACCAACTGCCCCCTGTAATCAAATAGGTTGGGGTATATATCAGTTATTTGCCCCCGGAGGGGGACGTCGTAGACAGAACGCCGAAGGCGTTCGAGTAACGGAAACCAGTGACCAGCGAGGCCCGTAGGGCCGAGAGTGGGGCTGGCATTCGAGTAACGGAAAACAGCGACCAGCGAGGCCCGCAGGGCCGAGAGTGGGAGTTGCGTTTGCGATTGTGCAGATAGTTAATATTAACCAAAATAACTAACCGTAAGCCTAACGCCACAGTTCTAATGAATAACCGCAGCCTAACGCCGGATGCTAATGAATATAATGGTTTATTTGAATGAGTAAATTTATTTGAATGTAAAATGAATGTAATGAATTGATAGCTACTGCCAAAATTTCCTACCTAGAACCAAAAAAAAAGCGTTGACGATGTTAAGGTAACGATGTGCATGAAAATTGCCAAAGAAGCGACGCTCGACGGTACTGCCATCCTTTGGTAAATAACTATAGATCTCCTTTTTTACGTGCACGTGGCGCCATCTCTGTTTGTATTATGTAAAGTAATTAATTATATAAATTGGTCGTATCAATTAATCATATCAATAATTAATTTTAAAAAGTAGTCTATGTTAGTCTTGACAAAATGATTTTCATGTCCGTTCATTATCATCGCAATAGATTCAGCAGTTTCGAAGATTGCTCGTTATGTAAAAACAGGTTTACAATTTCAAAACGAGTGGGAGGATACAACAAATCTTTTTCAGGCAACATATAGGAATTTAGGTAAGGGCTAAACAATGCTGATTTGACCTCTTTAAGGGGTTAAATCATAACTCCTTAAACGTGTAAGATTCAACAAAATTGACAATGGAAAACTTGTAGAACACACCATGTTTACCCTTAAATCACAATTTTCACGTAACTTTATTTCTTTATTTCAAAAGAACATTAAAGAAAATATTACCACCGGAAGTTATGCATAACTGAAATCGTAATACCCGGTTTTCATACATGTAAGTAAATGTTGTTCGAGAAATATTTGTACAAAGGTTATTGAATTCTGGTTTTCAACTCATCCGAGTCTCGGGAGGAGTTTGATACTTCATATAATTCAAAAAAAAAAAATCCAAGTATTGCTTCAGATACAAAGAGGTCAAATCTTGGGTTAAAAAATTATGTTATGATTTTACCCCTTAAAGAGATCAAAGGTCAAATTTGACAACACCATTGTTTAGCCCCTACCTAATTTCCTGCAACAGATTTGTTGCATCTCCACTCGGTTTGAAATTGTAGGGGGGGGGGGGGAGACTTCTGACTCACTGTATAGTAAAAAGATTAAACGGATTTTTACTATTAAATATGTACGCAAGAATTGTTATATAAGATAACCTCTTGAGGATAACAACTATGTTTATTCTTATTATAATATATATATTGCCGGGCCTTTTATTATCGAGGGGCTATGCTACTGCTAGGATTGCTTTTATTTCAACAAATGAACATTGTTTTGTTTACCATCCTACTTCTTCCCTGAGCCAAGATATATAAACAACTTGGAAAACACATTTTCACGATAGAGATATATTGACACAGTTCAGGTTAGATTTGTTTTTACCCCCCCCCCCCCCCCCCCTTGGCTAAGCTCTGAATTTTCTTTGGATTTTTTCACCAATCACGTCAATAGATGGCGACACGGACGAAAAACACTTCCGAGAATTATATTAAAGTAGCTTTCCAAAAAATTGAACGAAATTCTTATTCTTATCGTGCATAATTAAGTGCAACATAGTATTGGAACCGTTACACATAGAAGAAAAATTACATTATAAATGTTTAGAATTTATTATATGACATTGGATTACCTTCAGTTTTCGATTTTCCTTAGAAGATTAGAACGGTGATCGCTCGCTGCGATATCCAGTCGCCGCTATTTACTGAACGTGTGCAATTCCGATGTGATTTGGAGCAGCGAAAATACTTTCGACACATCGCTATTAACTTTCTACATTTCTGGGTATATTTCCAAGAGATAATGTAATTCGCAATCTTTCCCCCTTCTGTCTTCCTTCCATTCGAATACAAAGAAGCGTCTAAATAGCGGTTAAAACCAAAGGGATATATATTGTAAAGGTGTCATCTCCCAAAGCCAACAAGTAGGCTTTGTTTTCTTCAAAGAACGCTGCGAGCGCTGATGTCGCCGCTGTAGCTCGCTGATTGGCTCTTTAATTTCCATGGAAAAATGACGAAATCATTAAATGTACGAAAAATGCTTTGAAACAATTAACCCGTTTGTTAGGGTTAAAAAGAGCTAGGAACCATAAAAATGTTTGTAATTTTAAAAATATTTTACGTTTTGTTTTATTTTATTAACTATTTTTTTATTATTAAAAGTAAATAATGGCCTGTGAGGCTTTTTACACGCAAAACCTCAGATGTTTAAATTATTAATGAAAATGAGAAAGAAATTTTTTTTGTGTTATAACATAAGCTCGTTTTTCATTAATTAATTTATAGAAAGCAAAAGCATATTCTTTCTTGAATATGAGAGAACAAAAATGCCATTTTCGATACATTTCAATTCAGTAAAAGCCAGCAATTTTTTGTAATGCAGGTTAAGAAAGTTAGGGCATAACAGTTTGGTGCTAAGGACATCACGACTGGATTGGCTTCCTGCAGTAAACACAAAAAGAAATAAAACAAATTATCCTAATTATCAGCAAAATTTGCAACTAAAATTTACCAAACGCAAACAACGCGCACAAAATGAAAGCGGTAGAGACTGTAGTCATGAACGTGTCAGGCGTGAGCACTTGGCAACTCATTGTTATGTGAAAAACGGACACAACAATGGACATCATTTCACCTTTCACCTCTTGAGTGGCGACATCAGCGCTCGCAGCGTTCTGTGAAGATAACAAAAATTCCTACCAACTGCTGCCATAGAAGACGATACCCTTACTATGCAGGGTGTAAATGGACGACGTTTCACAAATGTAAGGATATGTAGAGGATGAAACTCTGAGCAAAAAAGTTTCGTCGCGTTTTCGATCTGTGGCTCCGTTAAAAAGTTACAGCGCTAAATTAAAAATTGCTCAGCGTCTGTACCAAGATAGATTTCCGGAAGTGACGTCCGAAACTTTAAAACGCTATAACTTTTTAACGGAGCGTCAGATCGAAAAACGCGACTAGACTTTTTTGCTCAGAATTTCATCCTCTACCTGGCTTTTCATTTGGGCACGACCTTTTAGAATCACCCTGGCCGATACCGATATTCCTTACCGATACCGAACTTTAAAGCACTATAGATTTTTAACGGAGCCACAGATCGAAAAACGCGACTAGACTTTTTTTTTTGCTCAGAATTTCATCCTCTACATATCCTTAAATTTGTGAAACGTCGTCCATTTACACCCTGTATATCCCTTTGGGTTAAAACCAACGAGATTAATATTATTTGTGTGGAAAATAATTGATCATCAGCGCTACCATTATGAAGCAGTGGTAACCTGCATGTGTCGACCTCAATTGCTACTTATCCGAGGCCAACGAAAGACAGGCCAGGGCACTCAAAAGTCACATGATCATCGGGGTCCGGCCAACAATTCATCTTTCATTGTCTCCATCTTGAATTTTAACAATCAGTATTTTTTTTGGTTGTTGTAAACAATGAAGGATGGATTGTTGGCCGGACCCCGATGATCATGTGATTTTTGAGTGCCCTGGCCTGTCTCTCGTTGGCCTCGCTGCTTATCTCAATGACGTATATTAAAGATAGACTCCGAAGCAATTGTTGTTACTTGAAGCAAATTGAGAAGCTCCATGCCCAGAACTGTCATGGCCGAAAGTGAGTGAAAATGATGCAAAACACATGGCTAAGCATGAGAATAGCTGATTCTCATAGCATGAATAATTCTTTCACACGCCGATCACGGAGTGATAAGTTTATCTTTTCGTTTACTTTGTACTTGAAGTATTTTATTATATTTTATAAACAATTTTTCGATCATGGTTTCAATTTCAATTTCGTTTCGATCGTCTTTCAGTTATGTATTTTCATTTTAGTTACGTATTTTTGATTTATGCTTGTGGAAAATGATTCCTGATCCTTTTTCGTGTCTGTTTGTACAGTTGTAAGCAGAACAACTTTGAGGAATGGTTTTTGAATTAATTATTTCTCGGGCCCAAAATCTTCAAAAATAAAGCAGTCAGACAGCTAATTACTCCACGGCTCACTCCTGCCCAGAACTGTCATGGCTCAATTTGCTTCACTTTTTGCAACACCACCTCTACTCAAAGCCTGAGCGCGAAAACGTCATACATTGTTACATCACCTACAGTAGGGTATTGTTAATCATATTTCTACCAGTAATAAGCCCGAAATTGTCCCTACCGTAGGTGATGTAACAACGATTGATTTTTACGTGAGCAGGCTTTCTCTCGTAGCCCACGAGAAAGACAGGCCCTGGCGCGGAAAAGTCACATGATCATCTTAGTGCGAATAACAATGTAACCTTCATTGTTTCCATCTTGGATTTTAATAATCAGCAATTTTTCGTTTGTTGTAAACAATGAAGGTTTCATTGTTATTCGGACTAAGATGGTCAGGTGACTTTTCCGCTCCAGGGCCTGTCTTTCACATGGGCTACGGCTTTCTCTCTATAGGCGGTATTCGCTACTTTCAGTTTAGGTGGCGCCGCCCTTGTGGGATTTACTTGAACGGAGCTAAGTAGGATTGGCCGTAGTTTAAATAAGGTTCAACACGTTGTTGCAGCTAAAGAAATGAAAGGAAAAAGTAACAGATACTGCCATGTGTAAGGCTGCACATCAAAAACGATGTTACATGCAGTAAGATTACACTTTTTCCCAAAAAATAAAGCCATTAGAAAAAGTTGGGAAGTAAAAAGTTACAATGGGGGAAAAAAGCCAAAGATATCATGTTTCAACACAATTTTTTTTCCATCACCACCGTGTAAGCAGAAATTAGCAACGTTAGGGTAAAAGATGGAAAATATTTACCTATTTTAACATATACAACCCAATCTCAAAAGTATGGAATAATTCTATTTCATATGCTAGATCTTAGTTTATTCATAAAATTGTACACAGAAAATATATGCAAATAACTTCTTGACAACATTTTTTAAAAAAACATGTACTACAGTTTCCAAAAAACGGAAATAGCGAAATAAATTTATTGTTTTAGAAAAATTCTAGTTATTTAAAGTGATTAATTGTGTCTCATAATTATGGAATAACAAATATTTTTGTCCAGAATAATAGAATAATCTTAGAAATTGGGTGTTCTGATTACTATAGACTCGTATATTTTACTAGGTAATACGAGTTCATGAATGTTTATCATAAAGCATTCAATATTTCTTTGACATATGAATCGTTACTTGATTGTTTTCGTTACAATGGGCAGATCAAAAAACTGTCAGTTTCTCAGAAGGAATTGATTGTAAGTCTCAGAAAAACTGGAAAAACACAACAGCAAGTAGCAACAGAATTGCATATTGGCCAAGGAAGTGTATCAAAAATATTCACAGAATTCAAGAAAAATGGATCTGTAACCCCAGCAAAGAAAAAAAAAATGGGAGACCAAGATGCACAACTAAGCGTGATGACATACAACTCAAAATGGTCGTGCTTAAAAAAAGGTTCGATACAATTTGTGGCTATCAACATGTTTGGAAAGATCATGGTGTAAATGTTAGCATAATCATGGTGTGAATGTTAGCATAGAAGATTATTAGAAGCAGGGTATAGATCAAAAGTTCCAAAGAAGAAACCTTTGTTGACACCACAGCAGAGATCAAAACGTGTTGCTTGGGCAAGGATCCATCGGTCATCACCTACAAAGTTTTGGCAAAGTGTTATCTTGAGTGCCGAAAGCAAATTTGAAGTACCTGTTGGACAACATGATCATGTGTGGAGAAGAGACGATGAAGCATTGGAGCCAGGGTGTGTGAAACAAGTCGTTAAGCATCCAGATAGTGTGATGGTGGGATGCATTTCTGTCTACCTTCCACATTCCCAGCGACTGGACCCCTCCTCATGACATCAATCCTGAACTTGAAGTTTACATAAAGTCCATACAAAACGACATCCTCTCCGTCACTAAAAATATTAAAAAACCTCTTCCTAACCTCACCAATAACGAATTCCTTTGCATCAAACGCCTTAGCAATAACCCTGATATAACAATTAAACCAGCAGATAAAGGGGGCGCTATTGTTGTCATGAACACCTCTGACTACATTAACGAAGCTAATAGACAACTCTCTGATATTACTTTCTACAAGACACTAACCTCCGATCCTACTGACACGTTCAAAACCAAACTTCAAAATACTCTCTCTCAGCTTGAATCCTCTTCTGAAATTGATAAAAAAACCCGCCTCTTCCTCCTTCCTAAATTCAGTTCTCCTGGTCGCTTCTACCTTCTTCCCAAAATTCATAAGCCTGGCAATCCCGGCCGTCCAATCATCTCTTGTAACAACACACTTTGCGAGCCACTATCTGCTTTTGTCGACCACCATATACGCCACATCCCACCCAGTCTTCCTTCCTATATCAAAGACACTAACGATTTTCTCTCCCACATCCAGCGCCTTAACGACTCTAACTACGATTTCAAGAACGTCTTCCTCTGCACGCTTGATGTCTCTTCCCTCTACACTAACATTCCTCATGATGATGGGGTTAAAGCTGTGTGCAACAGTCTCAATGCTAACAAACCTTTCCATGTTCCTTCTACTGACACTATCTGCCTTCTTCTTCAGACTATCCTCACCTCCAATTTTTTCACTTTTAACAATGAATATTACATCCAGACCAGTGGCACTGCTATGGGCTCCAAAATGGCTCCCAACTATGCTAACATTTTTATGGGGGAGGTGGAAACCAAACTTCTTTCCACGTCTCCCTTGAAGCCGTTGGTCTGGCTGCGATATATTGATGATGTTTTCCTGATCTGGCCACACAACGAAGACTCACTCTTAACTTTTATCACCCATTCCAACTCCATCCATCCCTCTATCAAGTTTTCTCACAATTACTCTATCAGTACAGTTTCTTTTTTGGATGTCTCTATCTCTATCACTAACAGTAAATTGTCTACTAATCTCTATAAGAAGCCCACTGACCAACACCAGTACCTACACTATGACAGCTGCCATCCGCGCCATTGCAAGGATAACATCCCTTTAGGCCAGCTAACTCGCATCCATAGATTATGCACTAATCAGTCCGACAAGGACTTCCATGCTAACGCCCTTACCCACTCCCTAAAAGCAAGAGGTTACCCCAAATCTGTCATACGCGCTTCTATCTATAAACATCGCAATTCTCGTCCTAACAACAACCCCAAACCTTCTCCAGCCATGACAACACCTACATTAGTTCTTCCTTATCATCCAACCCTTAATAGTATTAAAAATGTCCTAAGGAAATATCAACATATTATTGACAACTCTCCTCTTCTCCACTCCATTCTACCGGAACCACCAAAAGTTTCTTTTAAACGGACTCTTAATTTTAAAGATATTCTGGTCCATGCTGCTATTACCAAACCACGCACTTTCACTAAGGGATGTTCTCCTTGCAATGCTAAGCGTTGTGGCGTTTGTCTTTTTCTTAACCCCGCTACCTCTGTCTCCAGCAGTGCTTCCTCCTTTACTTTCAAAATTAACCAGAACCTGACCTGCACTTCTCACAATTTAATTTACCTGTTACATTGTAAAGTTTGCCAGAAACAGTACGTTGGAGAGACGTCCAATACCATACGCTCCAGATTTGCCGGGCATAAGTTCGATATCCTTAGCAATGCCGACACCCCTGTCGCCAAACACTTTAATTCCCCTGGTCACTCTTTACAGGCCGTCAGCCTTTATATTCTTCGTAGTAACTTCCATAACCAAAAAGAAAGAAAGCAATTCGAATCTTTTCTCATTTGGAAATTTAATTCCCTCACCCCTAATGGCATTAACCTCAGCAAAGGCACCATTCCCTCATTACCTTTCCCATATTCCTCTTCAAATTCAGCTATTCCCTAATTTGTCGTAGGCTCTCTGGGCCCTTTTCTTTGTCTTTATCTTTTCTCAGTTCTTACGTTCTGTCATATCTTTTACTTCTATGTTCATTTCTTGTCCATTTTTATACTTTTCTTCGTAGTCTCTCTGTATACCTTTATTTTTTGTGACCTTTTTTGCGATTCTTTTTTACAGGGTGACTAGCGACCGGGAAGGGTCAGGGAATTTTGTAACCATCAGGGAATTCTTTGGTAACTAATGTTAACCTCGATGTTCGATGGTTTTAACATCGAAGTTAGCCTCGATATTCGTTGGTTTTAACATCGATGTTAGCCTCGATGTTCGATGGTTTTAACATCGATGTCAACCTCGATGTACGATGCTTTTAATGTTCGATGCTTTTAACGATATTCAGGGAATTTTACGTAATCTTTTTGCTAGCCACCCTATCATTCCTAACCTTTTATATATTTTTTTTATAATAATTTTTTACATTTTCAATTTCCTATGTGTTATCCTATTGCATTTTTCTCGCCGCCATCTCTTTTTTTCCTATTTGTCCTTCGTCCTGTCCTATCCCAATACGTCTTGTAATTAATCTCATTTGTTCTTTTCAGCCAATACCGTATTACTAATCCCTATGCAAACCATATATAAACCCGTCCGTTAGTACACATTTCATAACTTCAGGATAAATCTCTAATAGTCTAATTGCTTTTAGAGAATTATCCTTTTTATCCTTTTTTTTTTGCTTTGATAAAGGATAGTCTCTATCCGAAACGTCAGCTTTTTATTTTGTTTTTATATTTCTAGTCTTACTTTGATTGTAATCGTTTTTATTAATTATTTTGTTAATTTTTAATTAGTATTGTATTTATTTTTTCATTTCTAATATTATATATTATATTATTTATTCCTTAAAGGAAAGATAAACTCAGAAGCATATCAGTCGATTCCTGAGACAGGAATATTAGAAACAATTGAAAACCATTTTGGTAATATTATTATTCAACACGAACTAGCATCTTGCCACAACTTGAAATCTACCAGAGCATGGTTGTCGAATTTTGGAATTGATGTTTTGTCCTGGCCAAGGGATTCGCCAGACTTAAATCCTATCGAAATTGTATGGGCGGATATGAAAAAGTTCATCCGAAACACTGAGACCCTCCTAAAACAAAGTCTTCAACATTTATGGGACAAAATCACAATTGAAAGATGCAAGAAGCTAATTTCTTCAGTGCCTAATAGATGTGTGTCGGTAGTTAAACACCGAGGTTTTCCAACAAAATACTAAACCTTTAAAAAAAAAAATTTGTGTAATTATTCCATTATTTTACGGCACAATTTTTGTTATTCTTTATTTCTGAGACAACATGTATTTACATTTGTTACCTTTTCTTTTGATATAATAATCATTACATTTTGTCCCTTCGTTTTTCAGATGAATGTGATACATAGATTACAAAAAAATACATTGCTAAGTTATTTTCATAAAATTTGTTGAAGAATTCATGAATAAAGTGTAAACCCATCATATGAAATTGAATTATTCCATACTTTTGAGATTGGGTTGAACTACTAACAAAATGAAATAATATTCAAAATTTGTTTTTAAAAGTTTGTTTCACGTACATTACGTTTACATGCACGTAATTTTATGGTAAAGTATCTATTTCATTAGCTGCATTAGTTTTGATAACATTGTTTTGCTTGTGGGTCATTAATAAGCAAAAAATTAGATCGTTTATTATTAGGAACAATTTTCATCTTGAATCTACTGTTTCTTATTTAATCAACTAATAACTTCTCGGTGGCCGAGAGGGCTGGGGCGCAGGCTTCAGTGATCCTCGGGTCGCGGGTTCGAATGCCGCTGTGGCATGGATGTTGTGTTTGTCCCTTACTAAACATGCGAAAGGCAACGGAAAACCACCGAATTAATATTCCTAGTATGCCATTAACAATTTGGTCGCCAATCTCCGATAAGAGATGGCACATTAAGAAGAAGAAGAATAAGTTTCCAATTAAGAAATAATTTTTTTTTAAATATGCCAGCATTAAAACGAAAGTTGAAATCAAGTGGCATTCCTAGCAGGTGCTCGCCACATCAACCACTTGCAAAATATACCATCATAGAGAAAAATATCACACAATGTAATATTCAATGAATGTTGATGGTGTGACATTTAATGCCAGTTAGTGCTGCATAGGTCCGGCGGAAGTCTCTACTTTTGTGCTGATAATTAATCTTAGGTTATGTATGCTTTCACCTGTGTTGTAGATTAACTTTAGTATTAAGAAAATATTAGTTTTTTCCATTTATCAGTTTTTCTTTTTTCTACTCAGTTATTGTTGAGTGGTTGATTGTTTTGTAAGTATTTATTGCTATTGAGCGTTTGTTCCCTCATTGTGGCGTTTTTTTTGGTTGTTCTACGTGTTTGTTGTTAGTTTTGTCATCAACCGTTATTGTTGTTAAGCTAGTGGCTGAAAAAAGAAAAACGGCTGTTGGTAGAGTATTGTTTTGGTCCGTGGTGGGAATTGCATGAGCGAATTTAAATGAGTGGTTGTTGCGTAAAAGAGTTCTTTTTTTTTTTAGAGATGGGGGAAGACAAAATTTTTCTCGAAGAGGGAGGACGCTATTGCAAACGCTCCCACAGTTAAATTTCAAACAAACATAGAAATTACGCTATCAATGAAAGGTTTTAAATTAATTAAAACGCACTAGCATAATTAATATTAAATAAGTTCAGCTAAGCAAAATTAGAAATCTAGCAATGTAAATAATAAGCTAAGAGAATGAACTGAAGCCTTTGCGAAAGAGTGAGTTACACCCAATGATATGGCGTCTTCGAGGATTAATTGTTTGAAGCAGATGACTCTTGATTTGCGCTGGCTGATGAGTCAAGGACCCCTGCTGGTGGAACTATCACAAAAGTAAGGTGTTGCGAATCAGTGAGTGCATATGATGACCTTTTTCTGTCCATGAGAGCCAAGCTCGTCCCCTGCTGTGCCCATGCTGAGTAGTCTTATGCGCCATAGTGTGCCTCTCCTTCTGTGTTGCAATAAGTTTGACGAAAGTGCCTTATTCAACGTGAACTGTTCCAATGAGCTCTGAATATTAATCGAGTGCAAACCGTTAACTATCTCCAAAGTTTAGATGTCACGATTGTAATAAGTTTAGTAACAGATTAGAGAATCCAATCATTCATGGTGAAGCCATATGGTGTTGTATGCATTAACACATGAAATATATAAGTAAGGCAGTAATTCTGAAGGGCGGAAGTCTGAACAGCAACCAATCATGACAAATAACATTGTCTGCTCAGTTGAGCGCCAAGCCTACTGAACTAGCGCACTCAGAGTCGGCCAAGGGAGGTTACTGTGTTTCTCCTCCAACTTGCAGTAACAAAAGAAACATTGTGCGCTGGTCTAAGCGTATCTACAGGGAATATTTTATGCGGAGGTTCTGAGTGTGTGAATAAAGTGGTCAACCGCACTTTTATTTTTTGTCTTGTATGCTTAGAATGGGGTCAACCCCCTAAACCGGTGTTTAGCATTTCAAGGTGCACTGGAATGTTTGGTATATTAAACTCATGTATATAAGATTAATGCATGCATGAATTAAGGGCCCTTAAAGATTTAAAAGCATTGCACTGTAACTTTCTTACACTTTAAATTTGTTTGATGTACTTGTCTTGTACATCTTGTGTAAGTGACAGTAAATGCTAATTAAAGGAATAACCACACAGCTCCATGTCTTTGTCTATCTCATTTAGGTCCCGAACCCTTGGCTTCACTCACTCCCCGGCGCTTATCTTTAGGAGGTGATGAATGCCACAATGTAAAACGGATGGTGAGGTGGATCCTACTTTCGTCGCCATTTTTCAAAAATAGCAACGCCCTCTATATTCACTGAAAGTAGCGAATTGCTTTTTGCCGCTGTTAACAATAAAATTCGGAGTTTATCTTTAATATACTTCATTAGCTTAAGTAACGTCAACTGTCATGGCTGACGCTAGTTAAGTTGTTCATATCTTATACATAAAATGCTAAATCCTCCTGCTCCGTGCCCGTTTCCATAGTGACGAGCAACAATACAACCTTCATTGTTTTCAACAAATGAAAAAGCACTGATTGTTGAAATCCAAAAATCGCACCGACGAAAATGACTATTAAAGAAATCTTATCTTTTTCGTAGGCTACGGTTCAAAAATATATTGTCAAATATTTAATGATATACATCTATTGACATTTGAAAACAGCATACTAAAATAAATAATAAATCAAATTAAAAACTCAGTAAGTAATTTAGCTATTCTGAATTACGAAATTCATTACATTTATACGATTCTTATTTTTTAATTTTAATAAAAAATAATAACATTGAAATTAAATTATGTGAATTAAGTCACAGCTAGGTAACATTAGTTTTTACATTTTATGATATTCGTTATATGTGCATAGTAATAATTTTTCAATTGAATAAATTAATAGAAAGGAAAAGTCATAAAATACAAAAAAAAATCCAATCGAATAAAATCAAAAGCAAATAACATTATTTTTTCTCATTTTATAATATTCATTAAATGTGTATAATTAATTTTTTAGTTTTAAAATATAGTGGTCGTGCAATAAGCCTCCACAACAGTCTGCCAAGGAAATTGAGCAATGAGGGAGGTATAAAAGACACCAATGAGCCATTTTCACTGAAGAGCAAGGTTTACGTATAACAGTTGAGATGTTTTTTTGTGTTAGGTTATAAGACAAATTGTGTTGAGTATCGCCTTCATACTTAGAGCAACTTTTTTACTATTGGCAAAACTGTAAATTATCGCAGTCCTTTCAATTATCACAGCTCTGTCACAGATCAGTTATTTTTAAAATAAGATCGAACTTTGGAATAGTTCGTGGGAGGTTTGGCAGGTGTTCCCTACTGGATAGAGTATTCAGCATCACTATAAGGCAGTCTTTAGGTGTTGAACCGCTACTTCTTCACATTGAGAGGGCTCAGTTCCTTCGGGATGGCCACATGTACGGATGCCGCAACTGTCTTCCTAGATAGTTGCTATTTTCCAAATCGGTGGTCACATAAGAGACCAAGAAGTCGGCCTAGAACTAGGTGGCTAGATTACATAGAGCGTCTGGGTTCGAGTCGCTTGGGATTACCATTGGGTATTACGGAAAATCTCTAGCTCTGCCCCTCGCGACCTTAACGGATAAGCAGGTTTGTAAACCGAAAGGAAGAAAATATATATATTTTTATTAGTACTGATAATCCAATACGTCCATCCAGGGCCTATATGACTAGATGACGACGAGTTATGAACCTGGATTAACGACTGCTGTATGATGGTCACAGCAGCCGGGGGGTGAAGATCGTGAATCACGGATGGTCACCCATCCAGTGACTAGCCGTGCCTGATGTTGCTTAACTTCACAGAAGTTGTGTTTCAGCTTCGCTTTCTTACTGACAGCGACTTATTTACTATTGGCAGTCCTGTCAATTATCACAGTCCTATCATAGACGAAATTTTATAATTAAAATCGAATTTACAGATTCACCTGTTGTGGCACCGTCGTATGACGGGCTTTATTACTAGTTAATAATATAAGCTAAGTTTAGACTAAATTTATTTCCTGCATGTAGCACCATGATAAATATGATTGTAGTAAACCGAATGTTTATTTTCTTATTCTCATATTTCAAGTTTTTACCTCAATTATCAATTAGCTTCAAACATGGCATCGTTATTTCCACTCTAATAATATTAATCTCGTAGGTTAAAACTAGTAAACCCAACGCATCCTATCACTTCAGCGCATGCGCATTTAGGATGCTGCTAAGACGCGAAATAGTAGCCTACACATGCGATGTTTCTGTGGTGATTTTAGCAGACCCTTTCTCACTTAAAAGTTTACAATATTTTCTATTTCTTAAATTCTCAAATATTTTCTATTTCTGGTTATGCGGTATCGTTTAGTTGTATTTTTTTTTGTTACAGATTTTCTATTGCATTTAAAAATTCAATCATTTATAAAAAAATAAATAATTGTGAATATTTGCTTTATTCATCTTGAGAATTATGTTCAAAATGTTATCAGACCATTGTTGATAGATAGCATTAAGATTTTTTATTGTTACTATACACGCGGTGGTGATGCCGCTGTTTTGTTGTTGCCTTTTTAGTAATCATCCATTCTTCTTCTTTTGTCTCAGTAAGTAAAAATGAATAAAACCTTTTATCTCTTCTCCCTTGAACAGCTCGATTTATTACAATTCTATTAACATGGTTATGGGCCCAGCACGCTTCCACTGCGCAAGCTAAGGTAGAGTTGTTCATTTAAACCTAACAGGACTTGTTTTCGAACGTATTTAGCTTGGGCTGCTACCAAGATGGCATCTATGCAACCATGTATGGAGTTCGAAAAGCTGGGAGAAAACAACTATAGAACTTGGAAGTTCAATATGCGGATGTTGCTGATCGACAAGGAACTTTGGTCATATGTCGATGGAAGTGCTGTGTTAAGTGCTGATGCAACAGCCAGTCAACAGGCAAGTTTCCAAACCAAAAGAGATAAAGCTTTTGCAACATTAGCATTGGGGATTAATCCAGATCAACAAATCCATATCGTTGATTGTACTTCCCCCAAAGAAGCGTGGGATACTCTAACTAATGTCTTTGAGCCTAAATCCAGGCCACGTATTTTACAACTGAAGAAGCAATTCATCTCCATCCGACTTGAGGAAAATGAAAGTATGTCTTCTTATCTCAGTCGTTTAAAAATATGTAGTGATTTGCTTAAAGATGCTGGAAAAGAAGTACCAGACGAGGAATTAGCCTATGCCATGCTGTCCGGATTACCTGAACTTTATGAAAGTATCGTCATGACTCTAGCCAACGTTGACGATTCCAAGTTCACGTCCTTGGAAATTAAAAAGGTTCTTCTGACGGAATTTGAAAGACGCTCTATGAAACAGGACATTCCCCAAAAAGAATCTTTTCATGTGATAAAACCACGTGCAACTCGTGACAAAAAAAATGTTCGGTGTTTCAGATGTGGTGAGCGTGGACATTATGCTAATAAGTGTTCAAAAATTGATGTTTTGCCTAAATCAGCCAAAAACAAAGAGACGTCAAAGGTAAAGGAATCGTCTAAAGGTAAAGACTCACTTCTTCTTTCTTTCAACTTGATAAATAGTGAAAACGATAAGTGGATTCTAGACAGTGGTGCTACACACCATGTATCAAATTGCCGCCAGTGGTTCCACACATTTCGAACAATTCCGAGTGAATCCATTCAAACGGCTGATGGATCAGCAAATTTTAATGAGCAGTTGAGAGCAGAAGGTATTGGAGAAATTGAAATGGAATTTCAAGTTGGTCACGAAGTGAATCAGTTAACTGTAAAAGACGTGTACTACGTTCCTAACGTACGTCGTAATCTATTATCAGTTGCTAGAATTGTAGAAAAAGGAAAGATAGTCACCTTTCAAGATGGAGTGGCAAAGATCAAGGCTGATCATCGCAGTAAGACAATTGTCGAAGCTCACAGAGAAAACAACCTCTACGTTGTCCAAGGTAATGTAGTGGTTAACTCGGCTATGGACTGTGAAGTGCAAGAAACAACTGTTGTTGATAATGATTTATGGCATAAACGTTTCTGCCACGTCAACTATCAGACTCTTCAAGCAATGGCTAAAAAAGAACTTGTACAAGGTTTAGAAGGCAAAATTCAAACAACTAGCGTATGTGCAGATTGTGAAATTGGTAAATCTACTAAAGCTCCATGTAAAAGGCTCAGAAATAGACAATCCAGTGATATTTTAGAGCTGACCCATTCCGACGTTTGTGGACCGATGCCAGTATTATCAGATGGAGGTTCTAGATATTTTATAACCTTCATAGATGATTTTTCCAGGAAGATTACTGTCTATTGTATTAGAAATAAAGCAGAAGCAGTTGGTTGTGTAAAAAAATACATCGCCAAGTCTGAGCGAAGTAAAGAGAAAAAATGTAAACGATTTCGAACTGACAACGGTTTGGAGTATTGTAACAAAACTCTATCCCAACTCTTCGAGCAACTGGGGATTGTGCACGAACGCACAAACGTCAGTACTCCTCAGATGAACGGAATCGCGGAGCGAACTAATAGGACTTTGCTTGATCTAGCACGAGCATCTCTTCATTCAGCTAAACTACCACAAAAATTTTGGGCTGAAGCCATTACTGCTGCGGCGTATATACAAAACAGAGTTTTACATTCTATTACAAATGAAATTCCAGAAGGCATATGGGTCAAAAGAAAACTAAGTGTTCGTCATCTTCGGGCTTATGGTTGTTTGGCGTATGTACACATTCCGGCGGAACGGAGAAAGAAGCTTGATGATCGAGCTTATCCCGCCATTTTAGTCGGGTACTCCTCCCAGACTAAGGGGTATAGACTATGGTGTCCGAAGCTCCAAGACGTTGTACAGAGCAAACACGTGAAGTTTGATGAAACTAAACTTGGATCTGAATGGACTCAAGAAGTTGAGATGTAACCATTTAGATTCAATCGCATATGGGTAGACTATTCCGAAAATAGTCGTCCGTCTGAGGACGCTACCATTCCGGAGAAGACATCACCTCCAATCATATCAGAGAGTGATGACAGTTCATCAGTTGCTGATGTCCTAGATGATGGCCGGGTCGATACTGTTGTCACTTCCACGGAATCCATTGAACGACGCAAAAGAGGTCGACCACGAAAATCCAAAATAGTGCGAAACCCCTACGGAAGGGCTGGTAAGCCCAAGGAACTAATTCAGCTCAACGTAGTGGAAGTCATCGAACCCGAGACTTATGAAGATGCACTAGCTTCCCCACAAGCCCACAAATGGAAGGAAGCAATAGATGAAGAATTGGACTGTCACCGAAAGCTTGGTACTTGGACAGACGTAGACCTACCGCCAGGCAAGAGATGCATAGGTTGTCGTTGGGTATTTCGTGTTAAGAAAGACGCTGCAGGTAATGTTTATCGTTATCGAGCTCGACTTGTTGTGCAAGGTTTTTCACAAAAACCAAATGATTATGAAAAAACTTATGCACCTGTTGCCAATATATATGTTTTTCGCATACTATTAGCTTTAAGTGTTCTTTTAAATTGGCACACTCGTCATTTTGACATAAAATGTGCTTACTTGAACAGTGAACTTAAAGAGGAACTTTACATGAACATTCCGCCAGGCTGTGAAAAATGTCATGGGAATGCTGTCCGTTTGCAAAAATCTATTTATGGGTTAAAACAATCAGGTTATAATTGGCATTCAACCCTCAATGAATATTTAATTCAAATTGGTTTTAAACGATTGTTGTCATCAACTTGTGTTTATAGTTTGAATGCATCAACCATAGTAGTGATATATGTTGATGATATTGCCATTTTTACTGATAAGGAGTCAACGATTCAATGGTTTTATAAAATGTTGAATGATAAATTTGAAGTTAAAGATCTTGGTCACATTACTTATTTGTTAGGTATGAAAGTATTTAAAGATACTGATGGTAATTTATTTCTCAACCAATCCACATACATTAAGTCTACTCTAAAACGTTTTGGTATGTGGGAATGTAAACCGTCTGCTACCCCATTGGAACCAGGATTAGTGTTGTCACGAAGAGATTGTCCTATAACATCCGGTGACATAGAAGATATGAAAAAAATTCCTTATCGGGAACTTATTGGCTCATTAATGTTTTTAGCTTTGTCTACCAGACCTGATATCCTGTATACAGTTAATAAACTGGCGCAATTTTCTTCCAATCCAGGGCAGAAACACTGGACAGCAGCGAAGCGTGTGCTTCGGTATTTACAGGGCACTATTGATTATTCCTTATATTATTCTAAGGGTCCTATTAATTTAAGATTTTTCTCAGATGCCGATTGGGCGGGTAACATCGATGACCGTCATTCTTTTTCTGGGCTATGTGTGATGATTGGTAATAACGCTATTATTTGGAAATCATCAAAACAGAAATGTGTAACAACATCCACTATGGAAGCGGAGTATGTTGCCTTGGCCAATGCAGCTAAAGAAGTTAAATGGTTTGCGATGTTTATTTCTGAATTGCAATTAAGTCAATTTTTCCCAAAACCTTTTATAGTGTTATGTGATAACAAGTCAACTATTATGTTTTCTAATAATGAGGTGGAAAATACAAAAACTAAGCATATTGATATTTCATACCATTTTGTACGTCAATTTATTGAAAACGATTTAATGTCATTATCTTACATTTCGTCTAAAGAAAATGTTGCCGATCTATTTACTAAAGGTTTGCAGAAGATAATGCATTCTAAATATGTAAAATTTCTAAGTCTCAAGATGAATTCAGAAAATGGGGGAAATTTGTGAATATTTGCTTTATTCATCTTGAGAATTATGTTCAAAATGTTATCAGACCATTGTTGATAGATAGCATTAAGATTTTTTATTGTTAACTATACACGCGGTGGTGATGCCGCTGTTTTGTTGTTGCCTTTTTAGTAATCATCCATTCTTCTTCTTTTGTCTCAGTAAGTAAAAATGAATAAAACCTTTTATCTCTTCTCCCTTGAACAGCTCGATTTATTACAATTCTATTAACAATAATAAAATCAATAACGTTTGACTCAGAAATAAATTGAATTAAAATAAATAACAAATTAAAAATTAAAGAAATCATGACCATTTCAAGATTTCTTTTTGAAATTGAAATAAATCACCTTTGATGTTAAAATAATATCACAAAATTTTTGATATGTACTGCTTTTTTTTTATATAACTAAATAATTTTCGATTGTTTAAATAAGATATATTTTATCAATTGAACAACTTCTTTTTATTTTATTTTTTTAAAATTTTGTATATTTATTTACGCATTAACTCGGCATTCCAATAAAAGCCAAAAATGGCTTCTGGAACTGCCAATTATTTTGTATGTTTCATCAATGAAAATAAAGAAATAAATAAAAATAATTTTTTTTAAAGGTTTTTATTACATTTTAGAATACTCTTATGGTCAATTTAAGAGTATTAACTTATCCTTAAATTAACAAGAACATAACTCGTAAAACGATTTTCAAATATGCTGAAAAGAAGAATATAAATATTTGTTGTTTAATATTACAGTCATATTTTATATACAGCAATGGCGAAAACTGCATGTCAATTTACGTATTCGATTGCAGCGTTCACACGAATCTTTCCAAACACGCGTGAAATGAGAAATGAAATGCTCGCACGTCTAAATGTTTCAAACTTATTCGCCTATGTTCTTTCCACCGCTATAGCTATTCATCCTTTCTTAATCAAAGTAACCATTCATCCCTTCTTAATCATTGTTGCAAAGCATTGTCGGGAAAAATCTTGTAAGCATTCCAAGGAGCTTTACCTGTGACGCAGATGTGATTTTAAATTTCAATATTTCACTTTCACTTGATTTAAATAAACAATAGAAATACCTTTGATTCTATCTAGAACAAGGTGGGGGTCAGTTTGCCGGAAATGGTAAAAATTGCCTTACTGCGCAAGCGTATTTTGACGTCACGGGATGACATCGAAACCAATACCTGCTAAATCGAAACCTCAACAGAAACTCAAACATGGCGGCAATGAAAGCAGTCGTGTGATAGCGACACTTGACGACTCGTTCATTTATAAATATAGGCCTAACTTTAATTAACCATTTTTAACAATAGGGCTAACATTAATTAACCATTTTTAACAATAGGCCTAACATAGTCACTTTAACAATAGGCCTAACATTATATAGTCATTTTAGCTATAGGCCTAACATTAATTAGCCATTTTTAACTATAGGCCTAATATTATTTAGCCATTTTTAACAATAGGCCTAACGCTATATAGTCATTTTAACTATAGGCCTAACATTAATTAGCCATTTTTAACTATAAGCCTAAGATTAATTAGCCATTTTTAACAATAGACCTAACATTAATTAGCCATTTTTAACAATAGACCTAACATTAATTAGTCAAATTTTACAATAAGCCTAACAGCACTGAATTTTAAAACGAAATGAGCACGTGCTTCGACAAAGCTTCACTATGGGCACGTGCTCCAAGCTGCCATCAACAATGCTTAAGTGATAAACAAAAAGTAACACTGTGTTCACTTATGACTCGTCGGTACGAATCAATTGATACATTACATGCCCTAAGTTCTTATTCTTAACATTAGTGCACGTGCCTGAAGGGGCCCACGAGAGCTCATCAAAAGTTGATATATCGCAGTTGAGTTCTTCCATTTTCACGTTATCGTGCAAACGATGGCCGGCCAGACACAAAGATATTGATTATGCTTGTATTCTTATATATAGCTTTAGCTAAAGCTCGTAATAAGGGCTCATTTTAGTACTTTTTGGGGTCATTTTCTCGGATGTAGCATTTCGAAATTCGAAAAGAATGTCATATTCGTCTTGTGCTCGTCATTCCCGTTCGAATGACATATTACATGCCTTATATTGCCAATAAAAAAAATTAATTGGGGTGTTTGGGCCTCAATAGTCACGTGTCTGTTAGATCGATTTCAATCACAAACTAATCAGGTGAGCTCAGGAAGGGTCTCTATCGAACAGCGAAAAAAGAACTTGAAAAAGTTAAAGCATTCTCGAGAAATCGTCGGACCTACAGACGGACGGACAGACAGACAGACAGACAGACAGACACACACACAAACAGAGCGAAACCAATATATGCTTTTCAGCATATAATATCACTGGTCAACACAAGTTTCATTGTTAACAGTTTTATGACGTTTCTTATTTAATTTTGGGTTGCTGATTTCATAATGCATACAGTTTATGAATAATGGAAAAATTGCACACCTTATGTGGAGCCCAAAGCTTGTCTTAGTCTCCAAGTTTCACATCAAAATAGGCTAAATATGTTTTTTGACAATGGCTGGGATGTTAGTTCTCAACTTCTGTGGAGTGTACTCTCAACAAAAGTAACAGAATACAATGATTATGCAAGCACTTTCGACGAGAATAACTCATGTTTCCTGCAAAATCAATAAAAATGATTTCAGAACAATGATTTAATAGTACAATGTGTGTACTATATAAACAAAAACATAAATCACAGTTATATAGTCACCTCCTTGAGGGGAGTAGTTTAAACCCCAAAGAGTGCGTTTTTTGAAAGCCGGATTTTCGAGGTTTGACTATCTCAAAAACTAGAGCCAATCTAACAAACCAATGTCATTTTTGGTTTTTGCGCACAAAAATTACCCTAAAATTGTTGAAATACCCTTGACAATTTAAAATATTTTGAACGTATTGTCTTCCAATTTGAATCAATTCTTGTATGTTACATGTGTGCAAAATTTCAAATAATTCGATCCATTCCTTCTAGGTGTTGCACTTTTTTTTTTTGCCAGCAGCATATGTAAAAACCCTTTCTCGAAAAGGTTTTCGCGCCAATACACTGTCGATTCCTTTCGGACAGCTATTGATCATTTCTATTCCTTCTCGCTGCCGATAAAAAAAAAACTTTGTCAGGGTTTGTGGGACCTATTACAAGGTTTTAGAAAGAGGTTCAGGGTACATTAAAATAAATTAAACAGGTACAAAACAGGACTGGAAATTAATTAAATCGGTAAATTAATCTTTAATTTTTTTTCTAAAAAAGAACCACCCTCTTCCAAATATGAAAAACAGAAACTTCCAAACAATAGATTTCTGTTTTTTGTAGCTCGCTAAAACTGATTTCAAGATTGTTTTTTTAAAAATGACATACACTGCCTTGCAATGAAATTGCCCCGCCCACAAGGAGTTATCCGCATGAGCCAAAGTAGGTATACAGCAAGAGATACATCTGAACACACCTTTATTACGTTATGGAGCCAAGACGTACACTCGCTTGTACAGGGTGTCCCAACGGAAAGCGGCATCAGTAGGTTGTGGCACCACCTCTAGCGGTGATGCATTGTTCCAGCCACAGGTGCAGGTGATCATACAGGTGGCGAATGTCATCTTGAGGTACGTCTGCCCAGGCCTGGTGAATCTGCTGTGTCAGGTCATGGAGATTGCGGAGTGATCGTAAATGACGTCCCACCATGTCCCACACGTGCTCAATTGGCGATAGGTCTGGGGACCTTGCGGGCCACGGCAGACAGTTGACATCATGCAGACATGCCATGCTCATGCATTGTTCATTGGCACGTTCCAGTGGTCTGCGCCACACCCGTCCGCGTTTGTCGTCGGTGTCCAAACAAAAGCGGGATTCGTCGCTGAATACCACCGGGCTCCATTCCATTCGCCAGCCCACTCGTTCACGACACCATTGCAGTCGTATCGCGCGGTGTTCAGGTGTCAAAGGAAGACACAACAATGGGCGCCTGACAGACATTGTCGCGGCATGTAACCGGCGTGCTATTGTCGTTATTGACACTGGAGCAGTAGCGGGAATAGTGATGTTGTCGCGCAGTTGCCGCAGAGTGATGGTTCTGTTCGCAGTATCCGCCTATCGGTATGAGCTGACGTACTTCTCCGGGCCACAGAGCATGGTCTTCTGGCATGTGTGCCTTCCTCTCGCCATTGCCTCCAACATCGGCCTACCGTCCGTGCGTCCCGCGACACATGGACAGCAATCCGTCTGGTTGACCATCGAGCCTCTGAGAGGCCAGTAATCCTTAATTGCGTGAGCGGTTGTCGCTGTCGTCGTCGCGGCATTGAGACAGTTGTGCGGATTACAGTACTGTACGTTCACGAGGCAGTTGCTTCCTCCCTACTGCATGGAACGTTTCGCACAGGTGTCAACTGATGAGCCTATACAGGTAACCGGACACCTTGTATCAACCCAAATGGTCATGTGCCGTGAGCATGCACCTAATCGTTTACTATTCGGAGGTAGACGAACCCCCCCCCCCACTAAATATGGATAAGGTCGGATAACTCCGTGTTGATGGGGCAATTTCATTGCAAAGCAGTGTAAAAATTGAGGCTTCATTAAAATGAGGCTTCCCAAGAGAAGAGGGGAAAATAGCCTCCTCCTAGTCAAGTCTTTTAATTCCGACTCTTTATTTAAATACTGGTGTTATAGCACAAACGAATGTGTATACGAAATTTTCGAAAGCACAATTCCAATGGCAATTTTTCGAAATCTGTCAAATTAGTCCGCATTCCTCTATCGAGTTAACTTATATGCTGCAAATTTTATGTAATTAAAAAACGAGGAATGGAGTTAATGAAGAAATCAGCACGAAATACGTACAATAGAATAGCATATTTAAAAACCGTCGAATGGAATAATCGGGGAGGGCGGAGATTCTAAAGTCGCCATTGATCCCCCCCCCCCCTGAAGATTTTATTTTCTTTGTTTATATTTTCTCCAACCTTCCCTATCTGAATTTTACTTTTCATATTTTGCATTGTAATTTAAAATGTCAAGGTTTTAAGTTTAAAACTTTATTCAAAATCTAAATTAAGTTTTTTTATAACATTTTAATTAAGATAGAGCGCTTTTCTGGGGCATTGGGGGCAATTGTCCGGATACCCCATAAAATTCATTTTCCTGTACGTCCTATTACATGTACCTATTCCGGAGCTACCAACAAACAAGCTAAATTTATGGCTTCGTTTCTCAAAAATTATTTCTACTTTCCGTATGTAACAAAAACCTCATTACAAATTACAAGAACGTTGATTAATATTATGATTAAACATAACTGGCAAATGTGTTCTATAGAAATTATGAATATGTACTAGTAGCTTCAAAAAGTTCCGGGAATCGTAATATGCTGTGAAAATGACTTGGTGTGTGTGAGCGAGCGAGGTTTCCCCGCATTGTTTACCATTCGCAGATCACGCTCGAACGTGTTTTGACGTGATTTAAACGGAATGCTGCGGTGCACGGGCAGTCTGTTAACTGGTAGTGTAGAGTAAGCATCGCATTCTGATTTCGCTACGTAAAATATCAGTTACGGAACAACGTTCGAATATCAACGATGACTATCGGAATTAAGAACATCGTGCGAGAAGACAGACGCTAAAGTGTAGAGACAAAAGCTGCTGCAATATCCGCATTTCGCACCGTTCCGCAAACTGGCTTCGCAGAGTGTTTCCAAGCATTACACAGACGTTGCCAGAAGTGTGTTACTGCGTAAGGACAGTATTTTGAAGTAAATATTGTTTAAATGTTTATATTTTTTCTGTGTGCAGAAATAAAAATTTATTCCGGGAACTTTTTGAAGCTACTAGTATAACAATATCCTCATACAATCTACATTAAACATAATCAAACATTTAAGAAATAAATTTATACTCTGTCCAACGAAAGAAAAACTGGGCGTGTCCAGTTAAATTTCCAATTTCAATTGTCAAACATTGTTAATTTTAAAACATTGATCAAATGGGCGACGCACTTACCCAATCAATAAATTTCAGTTGGATCTTTTTTGTCTTGACTGGCTTCTGTCCGTTATAACTACTCAGCATGTTCTATTCCAAGTCAGTTCTCTCAAGTTCTCTCGAGGTGCTCCTTGGCTGCTGAATGATGAAAGCAAAGCTTTCGAAAAGCGCTTACAGACTCAGGTTGTATTTTTTCATTTTATTTTCGGTCTTTTTCTTTTTGTTCAATTCCTGTTTCGTTGTGGAAAAAGAGTTTTATTTTATTCTTAAGTTAATCATTGTTAATTTTATTTAGCAAAAATGTCTAACAATTAAAATTGGGAATTTAATTAGACACGCCCAGTTTTTCTTTCGTTGAACAGCGTATAACTTTAAATTTGTTATATGCATTCTAAATATTATAAAATTATTTACGGAAAAGAGTCACTTTATTTTTAATGGGAAATTTTATAAGCAATTCAATGGTCTGCCTATGGGGATTTATTTGGATATATGGGGAAAAAAATTATAAATTGTTTCCCATTAACATCAATTACTTATGCTTCATCAATTTTTGGATTTGACTTTCAAATTAATGACTTGGATAATGGAACATTGAATTTTTTGGTTTATCCAATTCATATTTATGAAAAAGAAACCCGTTCCATTGCAAAAATCCCTAAAAGTTACACATTATGTCACGTGTCAAATATCGTCGCTCGAAAACGTTTTCACGTTCGCTTCTTCGAGACGACGATAGGGGAAAAATACGATTGGTTGACAATCCGAGAGATCGACGTTTCAGATCGGGATTGGCCGACGGTGATCGACGTCAGAGGAGAGCGAGCGGGAAAGACGAACGACGGGAGAATACGACAGACAATCGTAAGGAAGGCATCGTTTGCCATGTTCGCTCGACGTTAGAGCGAAACGACTACAAACGACGGCAGATACAGCCGCTTGTTAATAACCCGTCAGAGGAAAGTGACGGACGCCGACGACGAACGAACTTTCGCCGTCGCCAGCTTCAGGCAAGCCGACAGCGAGCGAGCTCTCGTCTTCATCGGCGCCAGACAATTCCCCGCTACGAAGAACCGACGAGCGACGGAGCTTCACGTCCGTCAGTTATCGCAGCAGCCGAAGCGGTCGACGACACCGAAGCTCGTCCCCACCAAGTTCAACCCCTCGTAAGCGCCCTTGCCACGTGTCTGTTTCAGCTACTGGAGCCCTTGACTTACAACAACGTCGAACAAGGAGGCGAGCGGCTAACGGTATCGTATGCGAACGACGCCCGAGAACGCCGGAACGACAACGACGAGTCGCCGAGTCCACTCCCTCGTCAGGTACAGTAGTAGTGGTGTGCGATCCATCGATGGTTTTGTTCTACGATCAATCGAAATTTCGATGGTTTTCAACCATCGAACGATTTTTATAAAACACCGATTGCCAGCGATGATGGTTTACAAACCATCGATGGAAATTTCGATTGTACTTCGATGGTAAATGGTTGGTTAAGTCAAATCACTAGACGAGACGACCAATGCGGTTTCGAGATTTGGCGCTGGCCTCCCATTGGTGCTTTATACCAGATAAATAAGGTGTAACAGTACGTGTGCTAGTGTTAAAACATCTCACTTTCTTCCACTGCCACGTACGCGCCGAACTATTCCGATATTTCGAAGCGGCGTTTCCTGAAACGGCTGGAACTAACCGAGTCGACAGCGTCTGGGCTGGAGTGTTTCCATTTTCTTTCGCCATGTTCTACGAGCAAGGAACAGGAGGAATACTCCGCCTTTTCGCTGGCTTCTCCGTAAGCCGCCTGCTTAGACGAGACGAATCTCCGTGTCTACCTCACCTATCGTGATTTAGTGAGCTTTGCTTTCCCTATACCCGAACTGCGTCTTACTTCTCGAACTGAACAGTACCTGCAACCGGACAGTGACTTTTATAATTAAATCACACGATATTTATCCCTAGAACAGTGTTAATTTTTGTGGTATCGTCATTCACCTCACTTTACTGTTATGCACCCCTAGATCAAGAGTGGAAGCAGTCCCGTCGGTGATATTATTTTTTTTGTTCCCGTCAAGAAATTGTTCGCCAGCGAAGTGTGCGACGAACGAAAGTTTTAGTGCGGCGCCTGAATTGTTATTAGTTAACTCAAGTAGAGTTTGCTTCGCCGTTCTTTAAAACTGTGGACTGTATGTGCCTTTTGTTTCGGTGGAAGAATTATTCTATCATACTGTTGGAACTCCATATATATCGAGACAGCGTCAGAGGCGATCTTCATTTCCTCCAAGAGTTCGTGCCTCGTGCGAGTAAACTGTGACTATCTATTAAGACATTCCACTGCGTCAACTTTAATTATTTATTTACTTTATTTCCAATAAAATTTATTTACTTACCGTCAACTATCGATCCTTTCTTGTTCACATTGACACGTGACACATTAAATATAATATCTAATCTTATAACTAGAACCAAACAATTATGTTCTCCCATTTCTCTTCTTCAATACATTAATAAAATAGGTCAAAAAATGCAAAACAATAAACATCCACAAAAATAATAAACAAAATTAAAGTTAGTTGTTTTCAAAATAAAAAGAATAATTTTCAACAATTTCTTAATCCCATGAAGAGAGTTTCCATCATTTGATAAGATTAAAAAAATAATTTAGAGAGGAAAAATACAAATAGTTCCGAGAATAAACAACACAATAAAAAAAAGACTCGTAATTAATATGCATGTGATCAATAAATATGAAAATGAAAGCAAATCCATAAAAAACAGACAATTGTGAAGAACTTAAAAAGTTATACAGGATGACCCAAACTTATCCAGCATAATTATTTACGAACAGTGTATGGTTCAAATGGAAGAAAAAATGTCCTATAAACATTACATCTATTTTCGATCGTGTGTGAGATATCGACGTTTGTCTATTTTCTTGAGAGTTGTTAAAGCAAATAAATAAAATACTTGAGAGTGCAGATCACTTTATTTATTTATTGTGAACATAACAGGTTTCCCCAATTACTATGTTCACTAAAAATTGCAATTACAGTTCGAAAGTTTTTACAAATATTTCAAAACTTGCAATTCACATTTGCAATTTGAAAATCAAAAACAAGAGTAATTACATAAACAAAAGTAAATGAATAAAAACTGATTATTTTATAAAAAATGAAAGTATTAATGAAAGCTATTGACACACAAGTGGTAAGAAGTTTTACAAGAAGTTACAAATTGATTTTGACTCGTACTAAAAATATCCATCGGTAAAGGGTGTATTTTATTGTAAAAAGACAACATTCTAAGTATTGGCGAATTTTTATGCGAGACGGTATTAACCCTTGGAATAAAGAATAAATTACGAAACCTGTTCGGAGAAATATTAGGAACATAAAAACTTATTTTTTCTCTTATATTGGGATCATCAATTTCATTAGGTAATAGTTCGTATAAAAATACGACCAACTGACAATTCCTTCTAAGTGAAAGAGTATGGATTTGAAATGAGTGAAGCAATGATTCATAAGAAATAAATGTAGGGAAATATCGAAAAATTCTATAAAATAAATATCTTAGGAATTTAGCTTGAACAGCTTCAACAAGTTTAATATATTTGGTAGTAAATGGGCTCCATATAATTGATGCATTTCAAGCTTAGATCTTACAAATGCGTTATATAAAATAAGCAACACTCTTAAATTATTAAATTGATATGAGTTACGAATTACAAATCCAAGATTTCTATGCGCAATGCTAACAACGTTATTAATATGGTTTGCAAAATGTAAATCTTTATTAAAAGTAACACCAAGATCAGTTTTTTTGTTAACATATTGTAATATTTTTCCATCAATCCTGTAATTAAAAACAATGTTTTTCTTGAGCCTTGAAAAGGTCATTACTTCACATTTAGATGTGTTAAATGGGAGATTATTTTCCTTACTCCATTTATTTGAGGCATACAAATCGTTTTGAAGATTAACACAATCGGAGGTAGATTTAATAGAACTAAAAATTTTAAGATCATCTGCAAATAACAAAATTTTAGAAAACTGGACAGTAGCCGAAACGTCATTAATGAATAAAAGAAATAATAAAGGACCTAAGTTTGATCCTTGTGATACTCCAGAATATACAGGGAATTTATATGATGAACAATTTTTGTACAGTACAAGTTGAGATCTATAAGATAACGTAAGATGCTATCAAAGATAACATAGATTCAGAAAAACTGTTTAAGGATAATTTTGCAATTAATTTATCGTGATCAACTTCATCGAATGCTTTCTGAAAATCAGTGTATATAACATTAACTTGAAGTCTATTATCCAACTCACTAGAAACATAATGAACAAAGTTACATAAGTTTGATACAGTTGATCTATTAGGCATAAATCCATGCTGATTGATACAAATACTATCTTGAACATGTTTAAATATAAATTTGTAAAGTATGATTTCAAGATGGAGTTGATAAAATGGCCATCGGTCTATAATTGCAAATTAGATTGGAATCACCAGATTTAAAAATTGGAGTTACTTTTGTTAATCTCCACTTGTCGGGGAAAGTACTAGTTTTAATAAAAAGGTTATAAATTATATATAATGGTTCTGTGAAAAGATCTTTGCAACCCTTAAACAGATACGGTGGTATTCCATCAGGCCCAGATGATCTCTTGGGCTTCAATGTTTTAATAGCAAGTTTAATATCGGCCTTGGAGATTTCTTTAATACATAAATCATTTGAGATCATAGGGGGGGAGGCTGCGGCATTACGATCAATACAATACTGAGCAGGATTTTGTGAGTAAACTGATCTAAAGTAATCCGCAAAACAATTGGCAATATCCAGAATTGCATTGTTAAAATTCATTTGCGTTCCTAATGTGTTTTGTTTCTTCTTGGCCTTTATAAAATTCCAGAAGTTACTACTATTTTCAGTTATATTTGATTCTATACAAGTTACATATGAGCCAAATGCCAACTTAATGTCTTTTTTAATTTGTTTTCAAATTTCCTTAAATTTATTTAACCAATGTTCTGATTCATGTTTTTTCTTCCTAATTTTTTCTTTAACCTTTAAATTTTTAATTATTGAATTATTAAACCAAATAGGATATTTTCGTTTATAAGATTTAACTTTTGGAACACATTCATCAAGTGCTGAAAAAATCTTATTATAAAATAGATCAACCGCAGTATTTACATTTTCACAAACGATTAAATCATCCCAACTGTAATTTTTTAATAATTGGTATAATTTTAAAAAATCGGCTTTTTTATAATTGTAACGGGATTCAGAAATATCCTTCACCATTACAGACTTATACGACTGAATTAAAATATTCTATGCAGGATGATGAAGATCTTTTGAAACTAGGGAATCAATCACTTCGTCAACAATTATATTATCTATGTTTGAAATAACTAAATCAAGCGTTCTATTGTTGAATTTTTTACATTATTAAACATTTTAAGATTAAATAAATTAATAAATCTATGTAACTCTCTAGCTTTATTGGATCCATTTATTAAATCGAAGGAATTATCTGTGATCTCTGGAAGATTAAAATCACCAAGTATAATTATTGCGCTATCATGAAATATATCAATATAGTCTTCAACTTTATTAAACAGTTCTTGATAATATCTCAGATTATGATTTGGAGGAATATAGACTGTGTTCAAAATATACTTTTTATTATTATAAATTAATTTAACCCATAGAGATTCTATATTGCTCTCTAAAAATAATAATCTTTGAGAATTTAATGATTTTTTAATAGCAATTAACACACCACCACCAGATTTTTTCGTATTATCATTTCTGTCTTTTCTGTAAACTACATACCTATCATCAAACATTTCAGAATTAAATATACCATCGTTAAGTGAAGTTTCAGATAAGCATATAATGTCATAGTTATTTGATAATATATTTAAATACAGCAGTTGAGTTTTGGTACGCAGCCCACGAACATTTTGATAGTAAATATCAAGTTCTTCCTGAGAAGAAAACATATCAAAATTATTATAGTTTATTAAAGTCGTCCATAGTGATTATTTGAAATATATGTGACTGGTCATCTTTCCTCATGAATATTTTTCCATTGCGAGTCCACAAATGTTTAATCTTCTTCATCCGCTTGATTTCTCCTTCTTTGGAGAATAATTTCTTCCGTTCAGGACATAAGCTTTCATTAATGTAAATCGGATTATTACAAGAATACCCTAGATCAAGAGTATTAAAATTTCTTTTAATTCTCCTTCTACGCAACAGTTCCTCTTTAAAACATCTTCTTGTGAATTTTACAATTAATGGAGGGATTTGTGCTTCTGAGTGAATTCGTAATCGGTGACACGCATCAATATCTTCATCTCTAATATCAACCTGTAACGTATGTCCAATTTCTTTAATTATTGAATATGAATTTTCTGATGGTTGAACAGGTACTCCATGAATCTCCAACATGTTTATTCTGGAATACTGCTCAGAATCCACAAGTCTCATCGTCAGATCAAATTTTTTTTTCTTTAAATTACTATTTTCAGCTTTTAAATCTTCAATAGATTTCATACATTTATTAATTATTGCTTCTTGCTTCTTTAAAATTTCTTTATTATCATCTAATTTTTCATGAGCTAAATCCAGTGACTTTCCAATATCTTTTATTTCTGAATTTAATGACTTAATCAGTTCATACATTTCTTCGATTGAAGGCGTAACATTTAATAATTCGCTCCTCGTGAACAAACTATTTCTCATTTGAGATATACAGGATTTACATTTCCAGGATTTATTTTCCGGTTTGATTTTTAAGTGACACATCCTTTTCAGTTAAATTAACACAGTTATTGTGATACCATTTACTACATTTTGTGCATTGCAATTTTGCATTAACATCCAGTCTAGAAATATTCTTTTTGCATTCTGAACAAGTGCCCATTATGTTTGAATTGAGATTAGGAAAAGAAAGATAAGAAATAATAATAATAATAAAAAGAAAAGTCAAAAATACTGACTTTTCTTATTCTGCATACTGACAGAACATCACATTGAAATACAAAACTAAACTAAAATGATACAAGGAATAAGAATAAGAAGCAAGTAACAAATCAATGTCGAGGAAGCCCCTCAAAATGGTTGCGCCCAGCTTCAATGCGCTGGTTACATCTTCGGACAACTGAGCTGATAGCTGTCACAATCTGGTCGGGTGTAATTGCTCGACTACAAGCTTGAATGGATGCAATGAGCTCATCTCTGGTGGTGGGCGGATTGTTTTAGACCTCCTCCTTCAGTGTTCCCCACAGAAAAAAATCTAATGGGGTGAGGTCCGGTGACCTCGGAGGCCAAGCCACTGGACCACCTCTACCGATCCATCCGTCCGGATAACTGACATTCAATCAGTCTCGCACTCCTCTACCAAAGTGGGCCGGTCATCCGTCCAATTGCAATCGGAGGTTTCTTCGTCCTCCAAAAGAATGCAAAGGTGATCTTGGAGAAAATCAAGAAACTGCGGTGTTCACTCTGCCAGGTAGAAAATGGAGACCAATGACCTGATTACTAAGTATGCCCATCCATACATTGACACTGAACTGGTGTTGGAAACGGTCTTCAGCTATCGCATGAGGATTCTCGTCTGCCCAGATATGTACAAACGTTGATATCTCACAGACGATCGAAACTAGATGTAATGTTTACAGGACATTTTTTGTTCCATTTGAACCATGCAATGTATTCCCAAACAATTATGCTTGATAAGTTTGCCTCACCCTGTATAAAGAAAAAGAATAATCTCCTAATTTGAAGGTAAACATCAACGTGATTTATGAAATTCCTTGCACTGATTGTAATGTTAATTAATTGGGGCAATCGGGCCGCACTCTATATCTCATTCAGAGGAGCATGAAAAAGCGATGAGAATAAATTATATTGATAATGCTTTGGCTAGACATTGTTTTGCTATGGGACACAAAGTAAATTGGAAGGGTGTCCGCATTTTAAGAAAATAAAATCAATTAAAGAAAAAGCCTATTTTATCAACAAGCCAGAGCATACTCTAGTCAAGGCATCACATAATTTAGACCATGACTGGATGATCATGTGCAGGTTCTTATTTTATTTATTTTTGTTTTGTATCATTCTCCTCTCTAATATGTACAGGCACAAGAAAACGTTCAACCATGAAATATTTTTTCTTAATGAGACGTTATATTTAAATTGGATTATACAGTTACTCAAAATTCAAAATTATTTTCTCTTCTGGCTTCACCTTCAAAATTATGAGTTAACCGAGTTTCTCAATGGGTTTTCGACTGTTTTCATCATATATCCTCGTTGGTATCGATAACCCATTGTCGTCATCGTCGGATTTTGTTCCGGTGCGGTAGATAGAAATGTGTCATGTTTTCTGCTCCAGTATTACTAACTTCTGTAGAGCTCTTTCTCTACACCTCATATTGTAAGATCTTTGTCTGCTGGTCAACTCTATCATGAACTTGATATTCAAAATGGACCAAGCCAATACCAAAATGGACATTGGTATTTTTTCCCTTTTTTATTATGCAAAGTCAGTTAAGTTTTGAACCTTGGGGGGGAGGGTTGTTTTTATAATTTTAAATTTAATAATATGGTCTCTATTAATTAAAAGTTTGTTTATTTTTTAAATTTTGTGTTGGCTTTTAAATTAAATATAATATAGGAGAAAAATATCTCATTTGTATAAAAAAAAATTCCCAACGTTACTATCATATATTAAATTTGCTTATTATCCATATATTGTCAGGTCTCTACTGTACTTTTATTAAAGAGCTTAATCATTCCATGTGCAGAGAAGTTTTCCTGATTTTTTAACATCTATTATTATTATTCTTATCATAGTGAAATTTTGAAACATTCTTCTAAATTGTGAACTTTTATATGTCGCCTTAACCGAGAATTGCTAATAAAAGCTTTTATACAATATTCGCACTTATATGGTCTTTCTCCAGTATGAATTCTCCCATGAAGATTAACTTCCGAAGAACTTGAAAATGCTTTTTCACAATATTTACACTCGTAAGGTCTCTCTCCAGTATGCGTTCTTTCATGAATTTTAACTTTCGAAGAACGTGAAAAAGGTTTTTCACAATACTTACACTTATATGGTTTTTCGCCCGTATGACTTCTCTCATGAAGTTTAACTTCTGAAGTACTTGAAAAAGCTCTTTCACAAATTTTACACCTGTAAGGCTTCTCCCCAGTATGACTTCTCTCATGAATTTTAACTTTTGATGAATGTGAAAAGGTTTTTTCACAATATTTACATTCGTATGGTCTTTCTCCAGTATGCGATCTCTCATGCGCCTTAAGATTACAAGCTTGAGAAAACCTTTTTCCACAGTGGTTACACTGGTGAGGTTTTTCTCCTGTATGACTTCTCTGATGCCTATTAACATCTGAACCACGTGAAAAAGTTTTTTCGCAATACTTACATTGGTAAGTTCTTTCTTCAGTATGGAGTCTTTCACAATTTTTGACATCAGAAACTATGGATGAATTTATATTACCACATTTAAATACAACAGACCTTTCTCCTGCGTGAACTTGCTTCAGAGTTTCGATTCGTTTAATCTGTTCGTTGGTCTTATCGTCTGCGACACTGTTTGAGTACATAAGGAATAAACTGGGCCTATTACCAGCAGCAAAGATATTATATTCTCGTGTCTTTAAATATGCTTGTGATGTAAACAACGTACTTCCTCTTATAATGTCTAAAATGATGCAAAACATGTCATTGAGGATATCGTTCATTTGATACGAATTTTTTTCATGATTTTGGTTTGCCAACAATACGAATTCAGTTGAATCTGTCTTCACATTTAATGATGATTTACAGCTAATTGAACAACTTAAATATTTGTCAAATGCTTTCAAGCAATGTGCATCATTATGGTACAGGAATATTGCGTTTGCTATATTAGGAGAAATATGGATTTGGCATTGTGTAAAGTCATCGTTGGTTTCACGTGAAACAAACATATTTCTAGTAAACATGTTCAAAATAAATGAAAACAAGTCCTCGAGGACAGGACAACGATATTTAACACAGGTCTTGTAAAGATACTGTCCAAAATTGTCTTTCCTCTCCATTCTGAATTTATTTTGTCGGATATATTGAACTCATGAAATATCTGAAAGTAAAAGAAAAATTAAAATGTATTCGAATCTTAACAAAAGTGACAGCCAAAAATATTTTTAAAAGCCTGTAAATCTTATCATACTCTCAAATTGATGACAAATCTGAGATGAATAATACCGGATATTAATCCTACTAACTTATTAAGTAGAGCTACTTATCAGTTATACCATATCCGTCTGTGCGCTTTGTGAAAGAAGGTTAAAATTTGGTACGTAGGTTGCTATGACCATTTCCTGCGTAACTATTAAGTTTAGTTTGGACTGGTCATCAGTGTTGAGAACTCTAGGAATTTTATCTTAGATCTAGGGTATTTGATTAAAAAAAAAATAGGGATTTAGGGTAAAGCTTCGAGCATAAAAACAAACTTGCTATTTTTATGCTCGAAGTTTAATGTCTACTAAAATGTCGAACTTTAACATATTTTAATTATAAAAAATTAATTTAGTCATGATTATTTTATTCTATAAACCGTATCGCAAGTGTGCGCCGCCTCCGTGGAAAGAAGTCTCTTTCATCACAAACTATTAAGAGTTCAGATGGGAGGCTTCTGAAAACGGAGGAAAGCGTGTTGCATAGGTGGAAGGAATACTTTGCATCTCTTTTTGATCCGGTGACAGCAACAACTGAGGCACATGAGGTGCACCTTGGAGCGGAGAATAGTCACGGTTGTATCATTGAAGCAGAAGTCAGATGGGCAATTAAGTCCCTGAAGACTGGCAAAGCTGCAGGTGATGATGAAATCCAGTCCAAGATGTTAAAGGCCTTAAATCAGGATGGTATCCTGTAGCTGACTCGAGTGTGTCAGGTTGCTTGGATATCTGGGCAGGCCCCTAAGCAATGGCAGACAGGAATTGTGATCCCTATCTTCAAAAAGGGAGATCAGAGGGACTGCAACAACTATCGAGGCATCTCTTTGCTCAGCATTCCTGGGAAAGTGTACGCTAAGTGTCTGCAGAAGAGAAGTCAGGAAATAGTCGACTCCAAACTGTCGGGGGAGCAGTGTGGTTTCCGACCTGGCCGAAGCACGACGGATCACATCTTTGCTTTAAGGCAAATCTTTGAGAAATCCTGGGAGTATGCAAAAAAAGGTCTACGCTTGCTTTGTGGACCTCTTGTGGCAAGTGTTGCAAGAGTAAGGAGTGGATGGGCAATTACTGGTTGCTATCATGTCTCTGTTTGAAAGCTCTGAGATGTGTGTCCGGATAAATGGATCTCAAGACTGTTCACCGTGGGTGTTGGACTCCGCCAAGGGTGCGTACTGTCGCCCCTCTTGTTCATTATCTTATGGAGTGGATAGACAGGGGCAGCCGAGGCGATGAGCGTGTTTGTGTGGGCGACTGCCTGGTGGAGAGGTTGCTCTTTGCTGACGACCTTGTTCTCCTTGGATCTTCTCGCACGAACCTTCAGCATGCACTAGACCGGTTTGCAGCCAAATGTGAAGAAGTAAGGATGAAGATCAGTGTGGCTAAAACTGAGGTTCTGGTCCTTTCAAGACAGCCTGGTCAGTGCGCTCTCCATGTTAGGGGAGCCTCATTGAGACAGGTGGAGAAATTCAAGTAACTCGGGATTGCATTCACGAGTGATGGACGGCAGGAGAAAGAATTGGATGCTCGGATCGGTGCAGCAATCTGTGTCAGACGTGAACTGTGGTGATCCGTGGTAACGAAACGCGAGCAGGGTAACAAAGCCAAGCTCTCCGTCTCCAAATCAATTTTGTCCCCATTCTCAACTATGGTCAAGAGGCTTGGGTAATGACCGAAAAAGTGCGATGGCAGGTACAAACGGCCGAAATGAGATTTCTGAGAGGTGTGGCAGGTATTACCCTACTAGATACAGTGCACAGCAGCACAATAAGGGAGTCTTTAGGTGTTGAGCCGCTACTTCTCCGCATTGAGATATCTCAGTTGCGCTGGTATGGCCACGTCATACGGATGCCGCAAACTGGTTTTCCTAGGCAGTTGTTCTTTTCCAAGCCAGTGGATAAGAGACCAAGGGGTCGGCCTAGAACCAGGTGGCTAGACTACATGGAGAATCTGGGTTCGAGTCGCTTGGGTATTACCAGGGAGGACATGCGCCTGATGGCGGAAGATCGCGATCGCTGGAGATCCTCCATAGGGCTGCTGCCCCCGCGACCCTAACGGATAAGCGGTTTTGAAAAGTAAGTAAGTAAGTATACAGAGAAGAATGGCATCATAGATTTATAAATAAGAGCCTCCCTTTAAAATGTCACACTAGAATGGTTTATTCAATAAATTTTTATTAAAATTATATGGTTGGGACATTTTTATAAAAATATTTTTATCATTAAAATGTAAACTATTTGGGTTCACCTTAAGTTTTTTTTTTTGCTGTTTCCAGAAGTTATTGATGTTATAAATTTCGATCGTAGCTGGGAGTGTTGTGTACGTTTAAAAACAGATAACTAAACAAATTAAAATATTTCGTATTCAAAAGCATATATGAAGAATGAAGGTCATCATATGCTGGTTGTTTCCATATTTTCATATAAACTGGGGAAGTTTTAAAAATAGAATAACAGATTCAAAAGTAAAACCAGGTTGGATATATATTGGATACGCATTTGATCACTAATTGGATTAATATCTCGGTCTAAAAGCGAGAGCCAAACATCTAATGATGACCAATTAACAAGACTAACTGCCACATCATAAACCATTAACCGGTTGGTTATGCTTTTTGACTTTAGGCAATAAGTGCATTCTCCGTTTTCATTACCCACTGGTGAATCCTGTGATGAATTTCTTGCATTATTGTCTGTTGTTGGTGATGATCAAGCCCTTTTTGAAAAAACTGGCAACTTTTTTAAAAATTCAAAGATACTACATCAAAACAATATGATTGGATTTGGAGCAGATGGGTAGTGTGATGATGAGGAACACAGAATCAGTGTCAGTGTTGATCAGATGATGGGAAACAGAATCAGTTTCCATGTTGGTCAGATGACGGGAAATGTAGAATCCGTTGGGCTTCATGGAATTCCAACTGGATATCTTGTAACGGCATGGCGGTTCATTTCTGCTTTTTTAAAATGAAAAGAAATTGTCAAGGCCTATCAAGAAGTCGTAGAGAATTTCCTTCTACCATCAATAGAGCATCACTTCGAAAATAAAAACACCATAATAAATAAAAAAATTAAACTGGAGCTAACTCCAAACATCAGGTAAACGTTATTAATTAGAAAATATTTAAGTATCTATATACTCCTATTTTATATAAGTATCTATTATTCCATCAACGCAACAAACTTTATGTCCCCCGGGTACTATCTCTATACACTACGCTATCAAAAATCATGGTACACATCACTTTAATAGAAACACTCAAAAATATACATATTTTAGTATCTTGTTGGTCCACCTTTTGCTGCTATCACAGCTCCTACTTTCTGAGGCATACTGTCCACAAAGTTTTGATACGTTTCGACAGGTAATTTTCGCCATTCTGTCATAAGTGTCTTGGACAGTTCAGTCACGGATTTCGGGCGTTTCGCACGAGCGCGCAATCGACGTTCCAACACGTCCCACAGATGTTCGATGGGATTCAGATCGGGGCTCTGTGCAAGCCAGTCAAGTTCTCGAACCCCCTTTTCATCAAAACCATGTGCCTACACCCCTTGCTTTATGACAAGGTGGGTTATCGTTCTGAAACAGAAAAGGGCATTGCCAAAGTGCTGCCAGAGAGATGGGAGTGCTGCGTTGTCCAGAATGTCTTGGTAACGCTCTGTGTTTAGATGTCCATCCACAGAAACGATTGCACCCAACCCATACCATGAAAAGCACCCCCACACCATCACCGACCCTCCGTCGAACTTCACCGTGAGCACAACACAGCTTGGCAGATAACGTTCGCCATTCCCAAACCCGTATATCCGATTGCCAGATGGTGTAGCGGGACTCATCGCTCCATTCAACCATTCACCATTGATCCAGAGCCCAATGTCGTGCTCTTTGCACCACTGCAATCTCTTCGCTGCGTTGCTGGTGCTGATGTGAGGTTTGTGGGCTGCCACTCTGCCACAGTGAAGAGCTTCTCGCCTGTGAAGAGAATGCTTTTCCATTTCTCACTTGTGGCCCGACGCTTGAGTTGGCGGCATCTGTGGAGCCGTACGCGCTTGTTTTCGTCTGTGAAGGAGCTGGACTTTTTGTAGCTTGTAGGGCTTGAGTTTGATTTCCTCTGTTGTCATTTTCCGCACTGATTCGCGGTTGATTCCGATCTCACGAGCGATTTGTCTCATTGAGACCCTCGGATTTCTCTAGACTCGTTTTTGATGATTTTGCGGTTCCTGGACGTGTTGGTGGTAACCTTTCTTCCTCTGCTTGGACGATCGCCTTCATGGCCAAGCTCTTTGAACCGTTTGACCGCTTTGGAGACGATGTCTCTGCCAAAATTGAGCAAACGAACAATTTCACATTGACGCTTTCCTTGAGGAAACAGCACCAAAATTGCACTGCGTTTGCTTGACATTTCAAAACACACATCAATTAACTCATAATAAGTTGAAACACGGACGACTTGTCCAAGAACATGCAGTGAGTATAATGAATTAAAAATTATTTGGTGGCGCTTTAATTTAATCGCGTCTGGACCCGTCCATTTCTGTTGCCATAATTTATTGTCACTCTATAAATATAGACTAGCTGATAACCCGGTGTTGCCCGGGACTTTATTTATCCTCTTGTTGGATAACCTGATATCCATCTTCACCACCGGAGAATATCCTTTAGATCCATCTTTCCTTGGAATTTCCCGTGCCCTTGACGTAGAAGCTCTTATACCCTCTGCTCTAGACAAAGCTCCCGTTGTTCAGGTATTACTGATGCCCGAATAGTTTTTTGTCTTTTAGCTGCAGAGTTTACTGAACAATACTCGTAATCTTCTTCACTATCTTCTCTTCTCTATACGTATAAATCGCAATGTAAATAATTTTGCATATTTGTCCGGTTTTAAAAGTAAGTAATAAAGTTGAAATTTAACATACAGCTGTGTAATACTATCACAATGATGAAAAAATCCAAAACTGGAGCTAAGTCTTTCATGAAAACATAGAAATTAATATATATATGCAAGCAAACAAACATGAATCAAATCTTGATTTATGTTTGTTTGCTTGCATCTGTGAACAATTAGCCCGTCGTGTTTGCTTCAATTGTGTTTGTATGTTGCGTCGACAATGGTTGTTGAAATTAATACCTGTCGTAGCCGGCCCCGGCACTGAAAAGTCATATGACCATCTTAGTTCAAGCTAAAATGTAACCTTCATTGTTTCCAACAAAAGAAAAATACTTATTGCTAAAATTCAAGATGGAAACAATGAAAGTTACATTGTTGCTTCGACTAAAATGATTCACGTTTTAAGGGGGATAGTTATAAAAATGATAAGTAAGTAAATAAATAAATAAACATCAGTATTAATTCTTTTTTTTATTAAAATCTTTGCGGAAATGTAAGAAATTATGCTAAAACACATCAGAGAATGCGTGCAGCTGCTCAAGCTTTTGCTGAAAAAATGAAGGTACTTTCCCTAATGAGCTAAGAAATGGAGAAAATTTATTTTCATATGGTTTTTGTAATGTAGTAACTTCCTTTAGAGAAGTTATAGATAATGTTTATCTAAACATATCAGGAAATTATAAAGATCTCAACTGATTGCGTGGAGAGGGCAATCCTTGCTGTTAAAACTGATACTGTCCAATAAACAACCACATTCAGGACATGATTCCACGGTCTGTGACTGAATACAACACTATTGAAACGGTTACGTGTTGATGAGGCAGTAAACACGAGTTCCTCAACTCTCTCAATCCATGTCTGAAGTATTTTGTAACACAGACAGAACTAATTCAGTACTCATAGCCTTTCTTTGATATTCTAAAATGTTAAGGATGGAATATTGAATTTTCCTCGGCAAACCTAACTGGAGACAAAACTTCAATGCGAGAATATGAAAGAATTCTTTTCGTTTATCCGCAGTGAATATTTACTTTATTAAGGATTTTTCATGTGTTCAACTTCAGATATTGCAAAATTTCATCAAGCAAACGGACCGAGCAACGCCAGGCATATCAGCTAGTTATTAATAAATAATAATAAATGCCATCAAACAATGATGATAAAAACATTATATACTTAGCCTTGGCAATATAGCAATGACACTTACTACGTTATAAAAATGTCATCAAACAATGCTGATATAAACAATGTATCCGTAACCTTGGCAACATAGCGACGACATTAGCCGATTATATATATGGATACTTGGTGATTTTAATTATTGTGAATTATCTTATATATCATTATCTTATCAACAAAAGAAAAGGGCTGACTTAATTCGAACACTCTGTAATGAACGTTTGCTAAAAGTGTGCACGAAACTGTAAATCCACCCATTTGGGTTAATTTTCGGTGAAAATCATGAACGTTTGCCAAAAGTGTGCACGAAACTATATATTGATCTTGATCTTGTCAATATAACTGTTAGTTTAATAATAATATTTTAGATAAGGTGTTCACAAATTTGAATACACTGGCTGATAAAAAAGTGAAGCACCTAGAAGGAGTGGTTGAAAGTGAATGAAACTACATATGATGAAAGAACATGTGACTTTATTGTACTGATTACAATATGGGATAAAACAGACAAAGCCGTTGGCATGTTGGCGCCAGGTCAGTAGAGAGTGGCACCCCCTCTGGCCCCAATGCATGCCCTTATGCGGTTCGGAATGGCGTTAAACAGCCTTTGGATCCTCTCCTGAGGAAAGTCAGTCCACAGTTGTCCCAGCTGTCCCTCCAGATCCTGCAAGTTGGCACTCGGACGGAGTCGCCTTCCAATGTCATCCCACACGTGTTCAATGATCAGAGGTCCGGGGATCTTGCTAGCCACGGAAGGACCTGAACATGCTGTAGGCAGCCCACAGACACAAGTGCTGTATGTGGCCGTGCGTTAACTCATTGGTACTAGGTCCCAGGGTGCTGTGCCAAAAGGGGTAGGACGTGCGGACGCAGAATGTCTGTGACGTATCGCTGTGCCGTCAAAGTCTGCCGAAGCACTATTAGAGGTGACCTGAACGCATATCCGATGGCTCCCTACACGATGATGCCAGCGGTTACGCCTCTCTGTCTCTCCACAATGTGGGAGGGATGTGCCCTCGACGCCGCCATACGCGAACACGATGGCCATCGGAGGTCATGAAGAAGCGGGACTCATCACTAAACATGATGCGACGCCATTCGTCCTCTGACCATGCCTCCCGGCCAAGATATCACTCTAAACGCAGGCGTTGGTGTTGTGATGTTAATGGCAACCGACGTATGGGGCGGTAGGATCCCAATCCGGCGGATACGATTCGTCGAGATACTGTGCGGGAACTCACGGGGTGTTGTAGAGTCTCCAGTATATCTTCGCGGATGGCAAGTGCTTGTGCCATGGGATTCCTTAATGCTTGGAGCACCATATTACGGCTTTGAGGTGGTGTTTGCTGGTCGACCCGAACCTGCACGACTTGCATGAGTACCCTCATGTACCCATTGATTCCAACATCGGACCACTGTGACATTTGAATGGTCCACACGCCTGACTATTGCGCGATACGACCAACCAGCCTCATGCAGTCCCACAATGCAGCCCCTGTCAAATGCTGTCAATTGGTGAATAGGATGCCTAACGCGTCTGCGAGGCATCGCGGGTGCTTTGTACAGTAAAGTAATCCTGTCTGAACGTCTTCCGTAACTGTCGGACTCACAGCAGTTGACTGGTAACAACTTATCAAAAAAAGGCAGTGACATCACGAATGCACTCTGGTGAGCGTTCTAGACATTACAGATCCTTGTGAATCTAATCGAATCATTTACTCACGTCAATGGTATGCATGTGTACCGAAATAGAATAATACTGGACCATTCTTTCTAGGTGCTTCACTTTTTTTTGTCAGCCAGTGTATAATTGTAACTAAGTCATCTCAAACTATTGTACTTGAAGATATTGTGTGACCCCCCCCCCCCACCACCAAGCCAAGAGAGTCTTAGGAGAGAGTATTTGGAATAACTGAATAGGCACTAATAGGGTAAAGAGCAAACCAGAATGTTTAACAGAATTAAATAAAACAAAATTAAAAGACTGTTCTTACAGCACTTATTAAATATCAGGAAAATGAAGAATACAAAGATTGGGCATATGACACTTAATGAATGAATCTCATAAAAGGATAATCTCAATTATTGACAAACAAATTCTCAAATAATTCTCAAATAAATAGCATTGTCACACCCTTCTTGGTATGTACTCATAATAATCGCACCTCCGGTCAAACTTTCCCATTAACTATTATGGAAATCAGAGTTCATGAACACCATTTCCAGTGTTTGTGAAAACCTTCTATACGGGTCCTGAGATGTATACCTCTACAAACCACGATAGTGACCCCTTACATAAAGTCACCGTTCTACAGTACCCCACGAGATTCTTCACCTCTTGTTTACACAAAGTCACCGTTCTACATTACAATTCAACAAGTTTATTACCAAAACACCCATGACGGTGTCATGTGCCCCTTTTCACTTGAGGAGGGACACAGTAACCTCATACTACCGTGCATGCAAAACAACTCTTAGCACTAATTGTAGTAATTCAGTTTCAGTACCACACCTGATCTAATCAACAATGATCATCAAGACGCCACTCCGCCATTTAGAACAGTCCACAAATTAGCATGCAATTACTAATTTGATGATTAAATCATTTTACTCATGAGTCAATTTAATGCTTTTTGCATACATAGCCAAAACTATTCAACATTACAAAACTGACCACCTTCTAACAAAGTACACTAATCGAGTTTCCTGTTTACACTGTGGTACACGTTATTGATTTGCATCAATTGCAGTGAATAACTACCATGAGTCCATTTCCAATTAAGCCAACAATCATAAAATGCCTGTGAAAACCAGAACATTAACCTTTCACGAGGCGACAACCGGAGGGCATAACCCGATTAATGTGTGACAAACAAAACATACTTTTACGGTATTATGCAGAATTACAGGAATTGAACATTCGACTGCCTATCCAGATCATCACAACAAATGACTCAATATGGGAACTGATGTTCTACAACAACATTATGTTTAATTGTACGATAGTAATATCGCATACGTATACCACAGTTATATAAAGAATACAGCAACTGAACTCTACATCAGCAAGAGGACAACCTCAGAGTTCATCACACAAAATAGTGTAGGCCCGTCGACCATACATAGCTTGTCTAACTGTACATTGCGTTGTGCTGATTGTGACTAATATTAAATCGCAAATCTGTTTCAGAAACACTTCCAGCATTCATCATAAACTTGCATAGCAATTTCGATGTGGAAGGGACACTTGACTTCTGCAATTCATATCATAATCCACTCACTACCGGGAACATATGGACTTCACAAATAACAGAAAATTACTAAATCCTGTAATTAATCTTGAAAATTGGTCTTGATCAATAATAAATCAACTTGGAAGATCATTCAACATTCCTTGGTACCGGCATAGCATCATCGGAGCAGTTCAGCAAAGAACATCATGTTCTTTAACACCAAATATTATCATGGCTGACACAAGGAACATCATCATCATGTTGCTCGCTGTCTCGTCATGTCATAATAATAAAAAAAAGTTTCTACAATAAAATCAAAACAAAGAGAATTATTTTAAGAAACAAAAGTTTCGTGTATCCCAGCCAACCGCATGAATACTCAAAATCGGAGCTCAACAATCAATTCATTATATTAAGCTGTGGATTGTTGTTTTCCTCAATATAACAATTGGTTTCACATTAAACATGAAAAATACAATCTTCTTTGATATAGGAAAAGATATGGCACACTTACAAAATCGGCCTCGGTGGCTCAGTGGTTGCGTGATCGCCTCTGATGCCCGAGGACGTGGGTTCGACCCCGGTCGAAGAAGACAAGGATTTTTTCAGGGGGAAAATCCTGAGATCACGCACTTCCTTCGGAAGGAAAGTAAAGCCGTTGGTCCCGTGTAGCCATTTGCCGGCTGCACGTTAAACAACCCTTGAGAGGCAAAATTTGCGGCTCCTATAACGCCGTCCTGAAATGACCAAACCAAGTTGAAAAGGACGTTAATACCAAACAAACAAAAACCGAACCAAACACTTATAAAACAAAGACAAGAAAATAAAATATAACGACATTATTGCGTTAAAATTGCAATTAAATCACGTGAAAACTCAAAAATTCAAAGCTGATACTGTTTTTGATTGTAGGATTATATAGACATTTATCTGAAACTGATTGGGATTATGTTGATGCTAAAAATGATGTCGATGATTTTTTATGCTATAAAATTGAGAATATTATACATAACACGATCATAAACTATATACCATTCAAACGTACTTTTAAATCGCCACTGATTTTTTAGCATGGACAAATCTTTATACAATTAAATTGAGGAAAATTAAACAAATATTATATCGAAAATATAAAAGATTAGCCACAACCATAATACTTACAGGGTCGAGTCAGATTATTATGACCACTCCCTACGTTTTTCTTCGGGGTTGCCCAGCCGAGGAACTATGTCACGTGTTGGGAATTGGTTAGGTGACTATATAAGGTTTCCACTATGTTAAAAACATATCACTCATTGCTGCAATGGGTCAGAAAAGTGATTTATCAGATTTGGAAAAGGGGATGATAATCGGCTTTCGGGCCAAGGGTGGCACTATTTCGGAAACCGCGCAGTTAGTGTACCATGACCGAGAAAATGGGACCGTTCAGAATAAACGGTATGGGAACTGCGGAGCACCACGTGCCATTGATGAGAGAGGTGAACGTCGGCTGCGAAGGTGTGTGAAGGCCAACCGAAGAGCTACAGTGGACCAACTTACCGCTCAAACCAACGAGGGTGCTCCAGACATGTCTCTAAAACCACAGTACAGAGGACCCTGCTACGTATGGGCCTCCGCAGCAGACGGATAGTCACCGCACCCATGCTGACGAAGGTTCATCGCCAAAAACGGCTTCAATTTGCCCAACAGTACAGAAACTGGACCACTTCTGATTAGAAAAAGGTTGCCTTCTCCGATGAGTCACCTTCACGATTTCTGCTCCACAGAAGTGACGGCCGTTGGCGGGTGAGGCGAGAAACCTCCGAGAACAAGCATCCTGCAACCATTGTTGACGAATCCAGGCTGCTGGCGGCAGCGTCATGGTGTGGGGAGTATTCTCATGGCATTGTCTGGGCCCACTGATACCTGTGGAAGGCAGTCTCAACCGATTCGGATATTTATCCATAATTGCAGATCAAGTACGACTGTCTTCCCAGAGGGGGATGGCACGTTCCACCAAGACAATGCGACGTGTCATACGGCTGCAATTGTTCGGGGGTGGTTTGAGTAGCACGACCAGGAGTTCCAAGTACTACCCTGGCTCCCTAATTCCCCAGACCTCAACCTAATCGAGAACCTTTGGGATCACCTCGATCGTCATGTGCGTGCTATGGAACAACCATCGCGTACTCTTCAGCAGCTATCGGATGCTTTACAGTCTGCATGACAACAGCTACCAGTAGAAACCTACTAAAATCTTACTGACTCACTCCCACGCCGTCTAGCTGCTGTCCGTGCCGCTAAAGGCGGTTATTCGGGATATTAGCTGGTGGTTAAAATAATGTGACTCGACTCTGTAGTTCAATATAATAATGCTAGGAAAAACTTTTAAGTTATGTATGAAGAGAGATTATAATAATTATTTTACACAAATTAAAATAAATTTAAAATCTGATACGATTACAAAACTAAAAGGAACTGGACATGAGTCTGCTTTATCTGAATTTTTGAGAAAAGATCATAATCATCAAGAGCTAGTCGATTATTTTCAGACTATAATGAAAAATAATGTTAAAACAAGTATTTTACCTAATCGGTTGCCTTTCTCATAAATATGAATGCTAAATTAGGATATACGTTTGAAGATACAACCCAAGTGCAAAAATTTACGATCACTGTGTCTTTCAGATAAACAATAGTTTTATTCAGGAAAATAACCAATGAAAAACAAAACATATTAATCTGCAATTGTAAGGCAACATTGTTCGCAGTTTTGTGATTATCCACACAAATAATGGAATGAAATAAACAGCTGTAAAAAAGATATACATTTTAATGTCCATGCATTAATTTACAATCACCACCTTACTTGATTCAAAAATTTACAATCAGTTGCCAAAACTTCACCCATGCAAATTAGTTTATGTTGAAACGGTCCTATACCCCTCTCACATAAAATGGAAACTATCAATATGCTTTTACGTAATAATTTGTTAAATTGCATAAAGGCAATTTCTCCCGAAACGATTGTTAAAAATGGGACGAAACAAAACTCTTAGCAAAGAAATTCGAGAGCTCATTGTGAAGAAGTTTAAGGAGAAAGAAATCAATCAGACAGATTTTCCAAGATTTAAATGTGTGCCAAAGTGGAATATCAAAAATTTTGAAAAAAATTAAGGAAACAGGAAATGTATTACCAACTAAACAATCTGGTCGTCCTAGAAAGATGTCGACAAAAGATGATAAAATGTTGAATAGAATTATTAAAGTAAAGATGAAGCGCCAAGTTTTAATTTCTGATCTTACTAGAGAATGGAAAATTATGAATGGGGTAGATGTGTCAACATCAACAACAACAAGAAGAGTACCAGAACTTGGTTACAACTGTTATTCAGCTAAGAAGAAACCTTTATTGAGTTCTTTACAGATGAAGAAACGACTGAAGTGGGCGAAAGTTCATTATAGTTCGTGGACTGTAGAAGATTGGAATCAAATTGTATGGAGTGATGAGTCAAGATTTTCTGTTTGTTATGGAGATGAAAGAAATAGTCATTCGCAAAAAAACATGAAGCACACATTCCTGAAGCATTAAAAAAGATTGTCAAGTTTCCACGACTATAATGCTATGGGGGTGCATGAGCGCTCACGGAGTTGGCAAGATGAAGATAATAAATGGTACTGTAAATGCATCTGGATACCAAAAATTCTCCATACCGTCATTGAATCAACTCCACCCTACTAGCAACTGCATATTTCAGCAGGATGGTGCAACTCCTCACAAATCAACAACGAAGTGGCTGGAAGATAAACAAATATCACTTCTACCTCACTGATAATGAAGGAGGTGGTACACCGAAAAAAACCTCGTACAAAAGATGACTTAATTCAGACTGTTGTAAATGTGTGGGAGAAAATCACTCCTCAACAGTGTCAAAACTTAGTTTCTACAATGCCTGACCGTCTACATGCAGTAATCAAAGCTAAGGGCGGAAATACAAAATACTGATTGTAAATTTTTGAATCAAGTAAGGTGGTGATTTTAAATTTATGCATCGACATTAAAATGTTAAAAATTGTAAAACCTTTTTTACAGCTGTTTATTCCATTCCATTATTTGTGTGGATAATCACAAAACTGCGAACAATATTGCCTTACAATCGCAGACTAATATGTTTTTCATTGGTTATTTTCCTGAATAAAACTATTGTTTATCTAAAAGACATAGTGATCGTAAATTTTTGCATTTGGATTGTATAACAATTACTCAAAAGGAGATATTTAATACTGGTATCTCACAGGTTCACATCAAATTAAAGTATGTTACTCACCTAAAGCTACTATTGATGCTTGCAAAATAAGAAATCGCCGTATTTTGTTTCTTTCAAAATATATCGCGAAAACGAACAATTGGAGCACACATAGCCACAGAAAGACTCCATTATTATCAACATTCAGTTCTTACACGCAATTATGGATAGTAACATATTTGTAGTTAGGACGCTAACAAAGCTTTTTTTCTATGAGGCCATCTGAAGTTGTCAGATCCATTATTCCAGTGGAAAATGTAGATTTGAGAAATGGGATAGTTGATAGATATAATGCAATAAGCAACAATACTGGTGTTTTTTAAAGAGTTCGGCAGTCAGCGAGGAGAAGATTGGATTCATGGATTGTCTTGGAGAAGGCGAACCCTCTTCTTAATTATTACCCGCTTTGTCTTGATGTCTTGCCTTCTTCTGAAAGTCCCAGCAATGATTCCCAGTTATAATGGTGTTTAAAATAGCATCAACCTTTAAGGTCACACAGAGAATTTCCTGAAAATCGCTCAGCATGACTTTCCACTGCTTGCTCTGTTGGTTAATTTCAGGGTCATAATACTGCACTCACAAATGTTTTCAGCTGGATCGACCTGCCAACATGAACGAACTTCTTCAAACATCTTCTCGTAGATGGAACCCATTGTTTGGAAATGTATGTCGATTTATCTGGTGCATATATAAAGAAGGACAAACCTTACCATCAATCTCGTGTTCGTGGTTTTCATCCTTCTGCATGATTGTCGCAATTTTAAAATCGGTACTCGTGCATGTGAAAACAAAACATCTTCAGTGACACTACACACATCTATTAGAGTAATAGCAACAAAAGTTAAATGATTGTAGGTAGGAAGGATGAGAGAGGTGTAGCCAAATCTGACGTCTCCCCACGCGCGTACAAAAATTCCGATCGGATTTCAATTTTAGTGAGTAGATGAAACGAATTACAGGAGATAATCTCGTCTAATTGAGACTCGTCCAAATCCCACAAGAAAACCGACAGGTGGCGCAAGTTATGACAGTTTGAGATCAACTGGATAAGTTGGAGGAATACGGGCGCAGAATTGTAGGAATGAAAGCTCAAAGTCTCCATTTTGGTAAAGAGAGGCTCTGGCGAAAAATCTCCTTCTAAGACATCGATATCTTCAAAGAAAACTTCCTTGAGGTTCATACAGAGTTGGTCGATAGTGCTATAGTTGGCGTAGTCAATGACATCAAAACGCAGGGTTTCTAAAAATTTCCCGTTGTTTTGTAGGAAGGGAACGACTCCATGATCAAAGTCTAGCTTATTCGACACGTTTTCGAACTTCACTTCTCTTAAAGTTTCAATGGCAGGAAAGCTTTGAAGATCCTCAATAGATAGGCTGCGCAGGATTAACAGTTTTAAATGTGGACACATGTGAGGCAGGATGACAGGATGCACTTGTTGACATAATTTTTCCGTGTAAGTGACTTCTCGGATGTTGAACTGAGTCTGTTGCTTGGTCTCGTATGCTATTCGGAATACTTTGCCCATGTCGATGCCGTCGCACTCCAGGACCGCTAATCGTGGCAAGCCGAACAAAAGGACGACGAAGCCGTCGGTGATGTCTTCATTCTTCACGAACATCTTTACCGTGTCGAGCATTTGGCACCTTTTTATCGAGTTTTTGGGATTCAAACACAGGCTCGCCACACCTCGATTCGTTATGAGTGTAGACCTCACCTCCAGTAACTCCAAATTAAGACAAGTGTCACCGACTGTCTCCAGTAAACTATCGTCGCAATCCACTTCAACTATCAAGTGCGTCAGTGATGCCATATCCCTTAAGTATGTCGTTAATTTGGGGATAGGATATTCCAAGAAACCGTCAATCGCATCATCGAATCTCAGTTTCAGCATCTCGAGTTGGGATTTCGTCTGTTTAATAGTTTCGAAAACTCCCTCTAGATCAAATGGCTCGATATCGTCTAACCTCAACTCCAGTTTCCGAATGGGCTTGAGTAACAGAATCCTAAACAGGTCCTTGCGAAATTTAAAATCCACTTGGTAGTCCAAGTCGAGCATATTGTCTATGAACTCCCAGGAGGCCATGTAGACCATTTTGTCTATTATCAACTCGACGAGGGAGCTAGGAATGTCGACGAAGAGCTTCTTAACATCATTGAACCAGAAAGAAGAATCCTCTTTCGTTTTGTTGATGTTGATGTTGAGTTCCAAAAGCATTAGAGCGATGCATTCCAGGGAGCGTTCATGCAGCTTCATTGGGGATTGCAGGCGCCAACAGATTCTGTAGTCCAATATGTTAAGAGCCATGTTTAAACAAATATATAACCTGTGGAAGCAGGTAGTGACAATCAACTAGATCTCTCTGAACCACAAGCTCGCGTGCTGTACTCGTCTGCGTCAATATCGATCTTTATTTCATCAGCGATCAATGTGTTAATAGTTTTCTCCATCTGCCACAAACATCTTTAAAAAACTTGTCGAGATCCCCATTCCTTTACAATACACGGGCAGAATTCACAAACAACTGGTAATGAGAACACCGCTATCACATTTGTCGTTTCAAAAAACGTGTTTTCTAACTGAATCTATACTTTCCTTCCCTTTAAATGGAAGAATAATGACGTCACTAAATGAGGCGGAGCTACGCAGTTGAGTCTTCGGGTAACGTCACTCCTTGCCATAACAACTGGAAATTTCGATCCTTCCTTTATCTAATGTCGGCTAATTTAGTCTGAAATGGCGGAGAAGCGCGTGACGTTTTGTCTGCGACGGAAAATTGCGTGCTAGGTTTCCACCTGTAGTCACTCCTTCTGACCTAGAAACGCTCTTAACGAGGAATGGATGCGGATAACTCCATGCTTGACAGGAAGAGAGGGGCAGCCAACATGAAAGGCTTCTGCGGCATACACAAGCATTCCCGGTGGACTGATTTAATGTGAACGATGCATATTTCAGCCAGATGAATTTTGTCCACTGCTATTTTATTCAGTCTCTATGCATCGTGCACCATCGTCGCCGTTTCAAAGCAAGATTTATAAAAAGAAGGACAGGAAAACAGAAAGGGAAAAAAGTCGCTATTTTGAAACTAAATGTAACGTCCCCGAAACCAGTTCATGTTAAATATAGGCGTTTTTCGTTTAAAAAATTTAATAAAATATCCACTAACTTTTAAAACAATAACAAATTTAGAGTCAGATCAAATTATTTTCACCTCGTATTATAAAAACAAGCAATTTTAGAAAAACAATAACAAAATGAAATTTGAACAACAGTGAAGTCATTGAAATGTTATAATTGAATTTTTATGCATTAACTTTCCTATACGTATCTTTAGAAATTCTCATAAAGGAATTCTTGCTTCCATATATACAAAATATGTTGAGGATCTAATATACAAATTATTAAAACTTTGAAGCCTAAGCCTCAACTGAGAAAACTAATTAAAGATAGTAAAATTAAACTATCGATGAAATACATTTAAAACCAATTTTGAATTAGCGATTATCTATCAAGAAATAATTCAATAACAATGTGTATTAATTAAAAAATTACTCTATCACGTGTAAAAAAATTTCTAAAAATTTATTTATTTATTTAAATGAGAGTTAAGAGTTAAGCCCGATGGGAACCCGTATGCAAAAATGACCGGCATGTAGGCCCCCGACGGCTCAAAGAGAAATACAAAACTATTAAATAAATTCAGTTACATAAACTAAAGGTTACACACATAAAACAAAATAATAAATAAATAAACAAAAAATTTAAAACAGAAATGTGAAACAAAAGATATGGACAATGTATATAAAATATACAGGGTCGGGACACATTAATATGACCACCTGCTAGTATCCCGAATATCCACCTTTGGCGGCAAGCACAGCAGCTAGTCGACGTGGCAGAGAGTCAGTAAGTCCTCGGAAGGTGGTTGCAGGTATCTGGGTCCATTCGGCGATCAATGCATCCCGTAATTTCATCACCGTGCGTGGTGGAGGGTCCGCTTGCGGACATGGCGATCGAGATGGTCCCACAAATGTTCAATGGGGTTGAGGTCCGGGGAGTTTGGTGGCCATGGGAGTAGCTTAAATTCATCCGCATGCTCCTCGAACCAGTCGTGGGCAATTTTGGCACTATGGCAGGGAGCATTGTCCTGTTGAAAGGTGCCATTACCCTGAGGAAACAGGTAGGGGTGTACCTGGTCTGCGACGATCGTCAGGTAACGAACAGCATTCAGTGTACCCTCCAGCGGTATCAGTGGACTCAGACCATACCACGAAAACATCCCCCAAACAGTCACACCTCCCCCACCAGCCTGTCGTCTGCCATATCCATCGTCCGTCCACTCTGTTCACCAGAAACCGCGACTCGTCAGAGAAAGCAACCCTTTTCCACTCGGCCGAGGTCCAATTGCGAATTGGAGGCGTTTTCGGCGATGCACACGCGTCAACATGGGTGCTGTTACCATACGCCTGCTCCGGAGCCCCAACCTCAAGAGGGATCGTTGCACTGTCTTGGTGCTGACACGCCTAGTGGCCCCACTGTTCATTTGCTGTGTCAGTTGCTCAACAGTGGCACGCTGTTTGGTCTTGGCCAGGCGTCGTAACCGACGCTCGCCTCTAGGATCGATGGCTCGTGAGGCCCCATAGTTACCTCTTCGGTTGCTCGAAACTGTCTGGTTCGTCCAGTCGCGGTACACCTTCACAACGGCAGCCCTAGAGCAGTTCACAAAGGTGGCGGTTCCTGAAATGCTACCCCCCTTGGCCCGATAGCCAATGATCATCCCCTTTTGGAGGTCCGACAGGTCACTTGCTCTGCCCATGACGGCGACAACTGCTGTTGTCAGCTTTTAATGATATGCAATGATTTTTCATCTGCATCCATGGGAGTTCCAACATGTTCGAGGAGATGTGGTCATATTAATGTGTCCCGACCCTGTATATAGAATATATAAAATTACAAGTAAACAAACAAATAAGGCGGGCGAAATCCATTGGCCAAGGAATTTCACTAAGTGTCTAATCTACTCAATAAAAAATTAAATGATCAAAAATCAGAGAGCCATCATTGTTGGGTAGACTCACGGTAAACATATTAACATAGACTACACAAGAACCTGATATCCAAAAACAAAAAATGATACACAATCCTGCCCTGCGCTTGTCTAGGGTCATCACACTTATTATTAGTAAGAATTACAGACTCCTAAAAACTGCTATTTTATGACATGTACATCGAGTGAAGTACTAATAACGCGAATTTTTAGTTGTTTATAAAAAACTAAACTTAACAGTGAAACTTACAGCTAAACTAAACTTACAGCGAAAACTTTTTAGCTGTTTATTTCCACTTAATAATAATAATAGTGATTTCCAAAAATATTCTATTTAATAATTATTTAATTAAAATGATTCCAAAAATATATTCTAAAAAGTTTAAAAAATTTACAAATGTGAAAACAAAATGAGAGATTATAAAGATTCAATGGAATTTAATGTGTAGCGTTTTTCATGAGAGTCCATCATTACAGTAATACAGAAAATAAGAAGAGAAACCATAATTCCACAAATGAGATTTTTAATCTGGAGCCACGGATGTACATTTCGAAGACCATGTCCTTTTTATCAGCGTGTAACTGGGAATACAAAATATGAAAATCGAACAGCTAGGGAAAAATGAAACGAGCGGTCCGGAAGCAACGCTTTCATTGCCATATTCGTCTAGGAATAACCAGGGGTAATACACTGAAGTACAGTGACTGAACTACGCAAGAAGTCGGGTGAAATCTACAGTGTGTCCCAAATTGATGTATTCACTCTTTGAACGTTATAGCTCAGCAACGAAATGAGATAGAAATATAAGATTTGTTGTGTATGATCCAGACGGCGCTGGAAAAGCATAGCAACACGTTCATTGTTGTTCATTTGTTTATAAACCAAAATGGCGGTGAGACTATCATTCGATGAACGTAAGTGGATACTGAAGTGTTATTGGAAAGTGGAGAATTTTGTTGAGGTTCAACGAAATGAAGTTCACTTCCAACAAGACGGGGCTCCATCTCACTTTCAGGCCGATGTGACAACCTTCCTCGTTCACACATAAAATCACAGATGGACAGGACGAAGAGGAAGTACTACGGAGTTCTCGCTTCGATTGCCCAATTTAACCCTTCTCGACTTCTACCTTTGGGGAACTTTAAAGAACACGGTATACGCTACAAACCCACTAACACTGACGGAATTAAGAGATCAGGTTGAACATTCTATCAATGATATTCCATTAGCTGCAATCCAGTCGGTATGTCGCTCTGTTCGACGTCGGTTTTGGGAGTGAATTGTGGCAGAAGGTAGACATTTTGAACATGTACGTGCTTAATGAAGTTTAAGGAATATAATACAACAAATCTTATATTTCTATCTCATTTCGTTGCTGAATTATAACGTCTCAAAGAGTGTATACATCAATTTGGGACACCCTGTATAGTTTCAATAAAGGAACAAGTACAGTTGCGAGATCTTTTTATCAATACGTGGGATCAAAAAGGAAAAGGGATTAAGTAATAATTTACTCTAAAGATAGGACAATTTCTTGCTATACAATTATTTGGATATTGTTCACGCAATTTTACATAAACATTTAAAACTGATTGTTTAATTTGACTTGTTGAAAGTGTGTGACTTAAATAATAAAGTTGTGGAAATTGGCATGGTAGCCATGATAATATATAGTTCTGAAAAGGTGTCTACGCATGCGTTCTTAAATGAAAATGTAGGAAAATGCCAAGAAAGTGATATACGAGTGGTGATCAAAAAGTAGGGTTACAAAGCCTGCAGTGAAACATGTACATTTTATTTCATACAACAAATATAGCCAACTGTATTGGTTATTAGGCACTGTACATACATTATTTTATTCTTCGACATCATCTCCATATCGGTTCATGGGATGAGTTTGAAAATTCTCTCTTGGTAAAATTCCTGTCCTTGCGTGTTTAGACACGTTGTCGCGAAGTGTTTCGCCTCCTCGTCCGAAGCTAATCGTCGGTCTCCTAGGTGTTCTTTCAAGTGAGGAAAGAGGTGAAAGTCGCTTGGAGCGAGGTCCGGGCTGTAGGGAGGGTGTTCGATGATGTCCCAGCGAAACTGCTTCAACGGCATAGTGGTCTTCTCGGCTGTATGAAACTTTCTCTTCTTTCCTCACTTGAAGGAGCACCAAGAGACCGACGATTCGCTTCAGACGAGGAGGTGAAACACTTCGCGACAACGTGGCTGAACACGCAAGGACACGATTTTTTTAGCAGGAGGGAATATTCAAACTCATCCCACGAACCGACGAGTGCCTAAGCCGATATGGAGACTATGTCGAAAAATAACCTAATGTAAAATATTACTTGCTAAGGGAGGATACACTGTTAAATACTATCACTTGGCTGTATTGGTTGTATGAAATAAAATGTACACGTTTCACTGCAGGTTTGTAACCTTACCTTTTGATCACCTCTCGTATTAAATTTGTAAAATATGAAGAGTAAATAATTTTAATCGTGTATATGCACTGAACGACCAATTTATTAGAGACACCTCTTACGGAAAAAGGATCGGCCTCCCAGTGACACACAAACAATGGAACAGGTTGGTTTGGTCTGGTTTGGTTTGTTTGGTATTAACGTCCTTTTCAACTGCTATGGTCATTTCAGGACGGCTTTATAGGGGCCGCAAATTTTGCCTCGCAAGGGTTCTTTAACGTGCAGCCGGCAAACGACTACACGGGACCAACGGTTTTACTTCCCTTCCGAAGGAAGTGCGTGATCTCAAGAATTACCCCTGAAAAATCCTCGTCGTCCTCGGCCGGGATCGAACCCGCGTACTCGGGGATCAGAGGCGATCATGCAACCTGCTGAGCCACCGAGGCCGATCAATGGAACAGGCCGAAGAGGTATATAAAAGAGATGCATTGGAACACAAGTTGCAGTCAGGAGCAGAAGTGGACTAAATATGGGCAAATCCAAGGATTTGACTGACTTTGAACGAGGTATGATCATTGGAGCTCGACGGGCGCAGTTGAGGATTTCGCAAATCGCGAGCCGCCTCGGGTTTTCCCGTGCAACAGGGTCAAGGGTATTTCGTAAATGGCAGTTATGCCAAAAAACAACCTCCAACAAACACAACTCCAGCCGAAACAGGGCCGTGGATGAACGAGGCCAACGGCGACTGGAACGAATTATCCACAGCAACAGGACGGGAACAGCCCAACAAATTGCAGCGCAGTTCAATGAAGGAGCATCCCAACCCATTTCGGAGCACACGGTGCGGCGCACCTAGCACCGAGCTGGGTTTAACAATAGGCGGCCACAGTACGGGTACCGTCGCTGTCACCGCAAAATAGGAAAGCGCGCCTGCTATGGGCACACAGGCATCGCCACTGGACACCGGATGAGTGGAAGAAGGTCGCCTGGTCCGACGAATCGCGGTTCCTACTTCATCGTGCGGACGGCAGACTGCGCATCTGGCGCAGACAGCACGAGGCCAAGGACTCATCCTGTCAGCAGACAAAACCGTACAGGCGGGTGGAGGAAGAGTGCTAGTTTGGGGTGTCTTCTCTTTGGGCTCACTGGGTCCTCTGATATCCGTAGACACATCATTTATGAATATATAAGTGATGTAATAAATGATCTCACCATAGCATCACTGATTCGGTTTTTGAAGTAGTGAACCAGTTCAAAAACAGCACTTGGGAGCAGCGCTGCCGTTTGTAGGGTAATTACCCTATTGTAGGGTAATTTATGATTCCGTAGGGTAAAAATCAGGTAATGCTCTGCGTAGGGTAATAGTAGGGTAAAACGGTTATCAGTGAATTTTTTTTACTAAAACTGCTATACAGCGAAATTTTTATTATCTGAGATAATTTATCTCTAACAATTTATCTCTGATAATAGCAACCTTACAAAACAAATTCACAACGGTTTATTTAGAATTTCTTTCATATATTCTTAGCCTGATTACAGATGCAAATAAAATGTTTCAAAGTGAAGGTTCAGTTTTGTGGCAACTCCAAACTGAAATAATCTCTTTACTTAAAAACATATGTCAAAACTTTTTAGAATTATCCTTCATCAAGAAGACAGATTTCACAAGCGAAAAAATAGATTTCAATGACAAAAGCTTCTTGTTAAACTGGAAGAAATCTATCTTGGTGTTGCAGCAACAGAAACCATCTCAGAATTGAAAAAAGAACAAGTTTCTGCAAAAGATGTAGAATGCTTTTATTTGTCATGCCAAAACTTTTATATTTGTCTTGTTCAGCAATTGCAAAATCGATTTCATTTTTCAGATCCGATTTACAGTTGTGTCTCAATTCTTAATCCTGACATTGCAGAAAATTTTAAAGTTAAATCATTAAAGCATGTGTATGAAAGATTTAAATCATAACTGGATCAGTCAACTGTGCAACTTGCTGATCAAGAATGGCGTCAACTGGCCTTGCTTGATTTCAGCAAGTTAGGATCGGTTCATTATCATGGTGCATCTATTGATAGATATTGGGGCAAGATATTTTCTTTAAAAAATTCGGGAGGTCAACAGATGTTTCCAAATCTAGAAAAGGTGTTATCACTACTTTTAACTCTACCTGTTTCAAATGCCTCAGTAGAACGAGTCTTCAGTCAGTTAAAATTATGCAAGACAGCACATCGTAATTCTCTGAAAACTAACACAGTAGCTGCCTTAATGCAAACAAAGCATAGTCTTTCTGCAGAAAATAAAGTGATCGATTTTGAACCAAATGAAAAAATGTTATATAAGTGCAAGTAATTTAGTGTGTTTAAAGAAAAATACGGCTGTCACTTATTAATTTAATTTCAGTTTCCATTTCATTGTATTTTGTGATGACTCTTCAATAAAATAAATTTTTATTTCAAAAAGTTGGTGTAGTTCATTTAGCCATTTAAACTTTAAGTATCATTAGACTCCTTTTACTACCTCGAGTATTTTAATACCATCTGGGGACTTTTTTCTAGGTGGAAGAGTTTTTTTATCGATATCGAGACTATCTGGTGTATCGATACATCGCATATCACTAGCGTAGGGTAATGTAGGGTAATTGCAAGAAAACGGTAGGGCGATATTATTCCCTCCTGGCGGCAGCACTGCTTGGGAGGAGCCTAAAACCAGGTTATTTAGAAAAAGACTAACCACCATGTTTAGAAAATGATCTTTACAACTTTGATCACGTATATTTCATAAATGGAGACAGGTAGAAAGGTGCGGTTTGCGGCATAATGTTCAGATACACCTACAGTTTTAATAGCCGTTTAACAGAGTTCAATATGTGCGCCATCTGTAACACGCAAGATATTTAAGCGATGTTCCAGTTCCTCCAATTGCTGCTGTGATGTGAGCTCGCAGTTCCTGTAGGTCCCGCACCGGGGTATGGTAGACAGTATCCTTCACAAAGCTCCAAAGAAAAAAATATAATGGAGTTATGTCATTATATAAGGGAGTTATGCCAGGCTAGATTGAAGGGGTATTTTATGATTCGTGGAACGTTGTCCAATTTAATTTGTAAGTCTCACAAACACACACACACGCACATTGACTGCCCTTCTGATTTTTTATCTCGTCTGCGTATGCCTACAGAGCAGAAAAAATTCTATCCTCTTGAAAGAACTTGGGCAAAATTTTTTCTGGAATATAAGGGATAGACTTTGTCAAAAATATTGAATGGTGCTAAGAGATATTAAAAAAGGTCGTAGAGCCACACACAGATAAAAAATACAGAAAAAATCGACATGATTTAACTTTAAATACTTTTTAATTAACACTCTCTTACTGATCGTGCTATCTCACGCGACCAATAGTAAAACCATTGTTGCCACACGCAGAACCAACACCTCCTAGAAAGAAAGCCTCACAACTGAAACGTCACATATTGTTACATCATCATAATACGATCAACAATGGTCGAATTATGATGATGTAACAATATGTGGCGTTTCAGTTGTGAGGCTTTCTTTCTAGGAGGCGTTAGCAGAACAGAGTTAAAAATATTTCTGTATTATCAATTGTTTCAAATCCTAGACCAATCAGAAAGCCGAATACCAGCCACACAATCACATCTCAGTTTTATATCATTTATATAAAATCGGCGACGGTGGACGTTGTCACAACAAAGAAAAAATCTAACAATGGGTTATTTCCCGATTATACAATCGGGTGGGTTCGCTTCTAGTAGTAGATATTATTTCATCACTTAGAATTAATCTCGTATTTTCCATTATCAACTTGAGATAAGATTTTGTTGGTCTTTATTCTTTCGAATTTACGAAAATGTTTTTGTAACTTACTAATCTATTTGTCTATTATTTTACATTAATATTCATTTTTATGATTTTTTTTTGTTTTTAAAAGTTTGAGAATTTAGTATACACAGTGAATAAAAAGGATTGTGTATATAAAATGGGATGCTTGGAGTCGTTCTTTAAGTGGTGACCACCTTCTCGAGAGGATTACGGCGTCTTGATGTTATCATCTTAGAAATACTGTAATTCGTGTTCTGTGCTAAAAGTGTCTTTTACCTTTGTTCCGATGTCAAAGATGCTAAATATTCTTTGGATCTATTTGAAAATCAACCTAGCAAGGGATTAGTCTACTGCAGTCTAGTTTGGCTTTCCAAGCTACTAGTAAAGGAACAAAACATAAATACCCATGCCCTCAGCGGTATTCGAACCCGCGATTTGCTGATCTAGAGAGCGACGAGACCGGCTCCTCGGCGCTCTCGGCCACTGTCAGCGTGCTAAATTTCGTTATAATGAAATCAAGGGAATATGTTTCTCAATTATGTCAATAGATGGCGAAGAGGATATCCTCTGTTATAGATTGTGCTTTACAGTGAAACGAACCCAATTCTCGTATTGCAAGTAATTAAATGCAAGGGCGTAACATCACAATGAAACCATTTCATTTATAATTGAAAAGAAAGAGAGGTACTGTTTATAACTGCACGTTTGGCTTTGATTACTTACTCTATTCGTCCTTCCCTGGATGATTCTTCCTTATAATCGCCGTGGGATCACTCGCCACAAATAACTGAAGGTAGCCGGCCCCAGCTAATGTTAATTAAAAGTAATTGTAACTCTGAAGATATGTTCATAATACACTTTCCGCACATTCACTATCATTTTTGAATTGACGAAAGATTTCAGCGCATATATTCCACGGGTCCTCATCGACCCTATTCTAGTCTATTCAGAAGGTGCAAATTCAGAAAACTGAACTGAAAGGCACTATAATAGTATTGGCTAATATGATATGACGTCACACAATGCTTCTCTTTGAAATTTCTTAGTGCAGAGTTTCATTCGAATTTTTTACTTTTACGCGTAAACAGAATGAAAATGTTTCTTAGTATGCATCTTCCAGATCTCTAGCACAAATAAATAGAAGCAGAATGGCGACAGGTAGTGATTTATTAGCAAACAAAGGTTATTAGAGATTTCATAAGGTCGTTCCACGAGCGACATTTGCTGCCACTGGCTGCAGAGCGTGACGTCACATTAGTAAATTTTCGCTCCTCTCTTCGCTGAGAGTGTGTGTTTCACAAGGTCTCAGATGAGGATGGAACAGGAGACATTTTTCGTTTATTTACTTTTTTTTCTAATAAACTATCAACCTTACCCCCATTAAGGATCCCTGATAAAAGGATAATCCGCTTATAAATTTTTTAATGATTGACTTATATCACACATGCGAGTCATTTGAAATCAGACATCTAATAAAACACTACATTTTTATAAAAGGTTCAAACTTTTTTGATACATTCCCTACATCCCACGGTGTTAATTTTCATCTAATATAATTTCTTATAAAAATATTCGCAGTCAATTTTACAGAAATTAACCAGTTAAGGACACGGATAAAGTTCACGGTTTAACTTTATCCCTGGTTAAGGTGTTTTATGAACACAAGATTCTCTGAAACTGTAGGTCGTACAGATTTCATTCTTCGCTCATCTTAAAGCTTAAAATGTGGGCTTTTAAGCTATATATTTTGAGATATTATTAAAATTAAACAAAATTTTTAACATGATTTTAACATTAATTTTAAAAATATTAAGTTAAAACGATATATTAAAAATCTGTAATAAAAAAAAACTACTACCATGTTTCTTGATGTTTATTCCAATGGCCACCCAAATTTCAAAGTGGAATTCCTTTTAGAAGTATAGAACATAAATATGAAACGGTGCAATTTAATTAAAAGTGTTAACTACTCATGACGTGATAGTCGCTTCAATGCGTGCCAGCTATTCTTTTATTAATAATGAAATTCACTCCCTTTCCAAAAACGGTGATATAGAAGTAAGCGTGCCTGAAGCAAGAGAAAACAATGATGATTCTTTTTGGAAACATCACGAAAAGTTTGCAAGTGCAGACAAAGCCAATCAGCCGAAAATCCAATCCTATACATTTTTGGAAAGAGCATGCGGCACTATTTCACATTTCATGGGACCATCCGAAAGAGTATTTTCAAAGGCGGGAAAGCTGATAAATAAAAAACGTAGCAGAATTAATCCTAAAAACGTGAACAAATTAATTTTTTAAACTCTCTTCCCGACAAATTTTGGAATGAGAATGTTGAGAATTGCATTTAATATCAGTTAGGTATGTAATGATATTTGTATGCTTACGTTATTGCATTGCATTTGTATTAATTACGGATTTACGACTTGTAAAAATGATTGATGTCACGAATAAAGGAATTGTAATAAATAATTCTGATCACGAAACTGCGAATAAATTTAGCATGATAGTATCGATACAATCAGTTCTAACTGTCAATTTATCAATCGTTATTAAAATCAACAATCGAGAGGCACTATCGATAGTGGAAAAAGTACTATCGTCCCGCGTTTTTCCAAACTAATCGAATAAATCGTGAAAAAAAAATCGACTAGAAAATCGACATGTTGATCAGCTCCCAATAGTGTTGTAGTAACCACAAACGTCATGTTAAATTAATTTCTTATTGCATTTTACAACAACAGTCGGAATTTGCGGACAATAGTAATTAAATTTTACTCATTTCTGGAGGGCAACATTAAATAATAATAATAGTTTTGTTTTCCGATTTTCAAATTACTTTTGAGGAGGATGAAAAGGTGACAACCATCCAGGAACGGTTAGGATATTGCGTACCTTTCGTTCGACAATCGACAATCGAACAGCGCAGGGAAAAATGAAACGAGCGGTCCGAAAGCAACGCTTTCACTGCCATACTCATCCAGGAAGTAACCAGGGGAAGTACACTGAACTAGGCAAGAAGCCAGATGAAACCTAGTTAAATCATCCAGAGGATAAGATGGGGTCCTTTCTTATAAGGACGATAGAGTTGATTGTTGATTGACGAGGGGCACGAGGAACTATGAGATCCAGTATTCGGGAAAGATGGCCTTTTGGATGTCGTCGAAATTGATGTCCAGGACGTGTCGAGGCCTGCGATGCCTGAGTAAACTTCTAAACGTGAGGGGATGTTCCAGAATATCTGCAACCAGAGGATTGGGATGGTCCTTAATCTTCGGAAGCAACTTATTCAACGACTCCTGGATATAGTTACCAATTGGAGGTATATGGAAATCTTCAGCAATTGAAATATTTGTTGAGACTCCCCTGTCAAGTTGGGCGATAGTCCTCAGAGTAACGTTTTGGAATGTTTGGAGATACTTCCATCTGGATTTGCATATTGTAGCCCAGGCAGGTATACCATAAAGAAGAATGGTTCGTATAACCATCTTATAAAGCAAGAGCTTGCTATCCATTCCAAGGACGCTGTTTCGCCCCAGAAGAGCAACTAAACTAAACTTAGCCTTCTTAGCTTTATTTATCGCATAGGAGACGTGGTCACTCCAATTTAGCCTGGCATCTATCATCACTCCGAGGTATTTGTAATTCTTAACCCATTCGAGCTCTTTACCA
>JAHWFO010023473.1:1288400-1304770 GCA_023313115.1 Rhysida immarginata
GGAGTTGATACTTAAGTACCACATATCTGATATTGAGGGGCGGGGACACTACAACCAGAAAGGAAGAGAGGACTCAGTGGTTTCCGACGTTTCTTCGTAATGAACATTGCCTTACATTTGTCAACATTTAGGTCAAGTCTCCACTTTGCAAACCACTTCTCGCACAATCGTAAGGCCTTTTGTAAGCTTGATATAACGTGAGCAGGATTGCGGTCAGTAGTCATGATGGCTGCGTCGTCAGCAAAGAGATATAGCTTGCACTTGGTAAAAGTTGGGAAGTCATGGATGAAAAGGTTGAACAGTGCAGGGCCCAGGACAGAGCCCTGAGGAACACCAGCATTGACGTCACAAGGGTTAGAAATGGAGCAGCCAACTTTGACACGAAATGTCCTGTTTGACAGAAAGGAACTGATCAAGGTAATCAGTTCATCCGAAAAACCACAAGTAATCATCTTATATATGAGGCCCTTGTGCCAAACCTGATCAAAAGCATTACGGACATCCAAAAAGACAAGACCACTATACTTGGCACAGTTAAGAGGAGTGTTTATATCTGCAACAAGCCTCCAGATCTGAAGTTGGCAGGAGTGACCTGGGCGAAAGCCAAATTGCTCATCACGAACGAGATTGTTTGCTACACAGAATTCGTCAAACCTCTTCAGCATGATGCGTTCGAAAACTTTTGATAGCACGGGTAGCAAACTTATGGGTCTGTAGCTGACAGCAAGAGCAGGGTTTAGACCAGGCTTTGGTATGGTAACTATGACGGACTCTTTCCATTGGTCGGGGAAGTAACCAAGTTTCCAGCAGTCATTCATGGCTTTGGTAATGATCGAGACTATATTAGAAGGCAAGTTCTTGAGCGCACTGTTAGTAATGGAATCAATACCTGCTGCTTTCTTTGTTTTAAGTCGCTTGATGACGTCGGAAATTTCTTGGGCACTAATGACTTCCTCAGGGGTGGGAACACGATGAATGCACTGGTAAGCGATACACCCATCGTTAACTAGCTGAGTGTTTTGGAGGCTGTCCAAGTTTGTCTCACCAGGCGTGGTAAATTGACTTTTCAGGGAATCGGCGATCAATTGAGTCTTATCCCCGTCACTGATGACAACGTTGCCATTTCCTGCAAGCAGTGGCGGCAGTTTGATTGGTCTGTTGCCCTTTAAGGCCCTCACAGTTCCCCAGAGCGAGTTGTCCTGGACAGACAAGGACTTCAGCTTCTCGCTCCACCTTTGATTTCGTAGAGTTTTAACCTCCTTTTGAACCTTGCGAGAAAGCCGGTTGTACTTGGTTTTGAAGAAGGGAAGTCGCTTACGCTGTCATAATCTTCTGTAAGAATTTCTTTCGAGAATAAGACGTCTGATATAAGGAGGCAGGTCGAGAAGTTCAGGACGCTTACGATCGATAGTAGAAGTACTGGAAGTAGTAGCATCTTTGACAACACGGGTGATAGCATTAATATTACTATAGATATCCTCCTTATCAAAAACCTCCTTGTAAGGAATGCTATTTTCTCTAAGAATATCCCTAAAGAGCTTCCAGTCCTGTTTAGATCGAAGCACAATCTTCTTATCGATGTTTAAGCCCTCAAACATAAGCATCACTGGACGGTGGTCAGAAGATAAATCGTCGACTGTGAAAATATTATAGGGCTTGAGGAAACCTTTAAGTACTGCAATATCTAGCACGTCGCTAACAGGTGAGTGGTCGCAGTAGTATGTGACATCAAGGGGACCAGCAACGAAGGTGTCAATCTCGTTTAAGGTATATCCATATAAGATATTGCCGTTTTGATTGGGGCATTTGGAGTTCCACGCATGGTGCTTGGCATTCAAGTCGCCCGCAATAACAACTGGGATGGGCCCAGACAGCAGCTCGTCAAGTTCGCACGGATCAAGCTTGTGCTTAGGTGGGTTATATAAAGAGATGAACTTGATCTCGCCTGCGTCCACATCGTTTATACCCAGCTAGCATGCTTACGTAATTCCAACGTAAATTCCAATACGTAATTCCAACGTTAGGTCCATACGTTAGACTAACGCAGAAATGGTACGCTGTCTGATGGTTGGTTAACCGTTAGATCTGGGTTATTTTTAACATAATCCCAACATTAATATAACGTATTTCCAACAATTTTCTAAGATAATCCCAACATTAATATAACGTATTTCCAACAATTTTCTAACATAGCACTGACATTAATATAACGTATTTCCATCAATTTTCTAACATAACCCTAACATTAATATATTATATAGAATTCTATAGAATATATTCCCAATGATTTCCTAACGTGATCCCAACATTAATATGAGAAACTGGAAAGGACTGTGGATAACGACATGGCCAACTGACAACAACCTCTTGTCCACAAAAGAATTTTATTAAGCATGTACGTATTTCGAAATCATTGAGTTCATTATTCAATGCCGATACAAAGTTTGGTTGAATTACAGAGAATATATATAAGTGCCAGAGTGGCCATTATCCAATAAAAAGGTACAAATGTAAATTACAAAATAAAAAAAAAGACGAATGGGGGAAAAACAGTCTCTTAACGTCAGAAGCGCGGACCTAGTAGAGATACTTCCGCCTGGTCGCGAACAATCGTTCCAATCGATACCGAATGCCGATTATTAAAATTACAATGAATAAAATCAAAGAAAGTAAAAGATAAACGATGATACAAAATTAAGAAATATATAAAATTAACTTGACTCTTTAAGCAATTTGATAAGTGTCGAATCTCCTATCGGGCCTGCGTCTCCGTTTAGTAACAGGTCGGGGTCCTTCTTGGAAATCTCCAACTAGGGTTTTTCCCAGGAAAAATCATTCGAACAAATGAATACTCGATTTTTTTAATCTATCGATATTTTTATTCGATAAGTAAATATCGAATAAATAATGATTAATCGAATAAAAATACAAATTCGCTAATAGTTTTTTATTTTATTGAACAAAATCATCAATTACAAGAATTTTATAGAGAACAAATTACAAAATCTAAATTTTAAAAACTATTGTTCACAAATTCCAGTATTTAACATCTAAGCTCTGTAAAAAATGCCAGAAATTCGATTCCTTGACGGTGAAATAATTCTTCCTGCTTGAGAAAATAAACATTCTGACGGAATAGAGGTTGAAATTAAGCTAATATATTTTTTTGCAATACTATAAACATTGGGATAGATGAATTCCAAAGCCTATGCCTAACCGTACCTGGATGGTTGTCATATTTTCATCCCCCTCAAAGTAATTTGAAAATTTGATTACTCGATTTTTTTATTCGAAAAAAAAATATCGGTTATTTAGTCGAATTTTTTTTCACGATTTATTCGATTAGTCGATTAGTTTGGAAAAACCCTATCTCCAACATCTCAGGTCGGGGTCCTTTTTAGCAGCATCTGTAGGAAAAATAATATACATATAATAATTTGAAACTATACACTAAAAATTACAAAAGCATGCAAAATAATAATAATAATTCAGAATGGTCAAAATTCATAGTGTCCCAAAAGTATTGATCGTGGTGACGATGAATTAAATAAGCTATAAAAAATAATCTCATATTAAACGAACAGCTTCCATTATTATTAAATAAATAAACGTCGTTTTCTAATAATACGATCATTATTAATGACTCTGGACAAGTAATAATAGTCTTATACGTATGTACAGTTTATCCTACTTGTTAAAATACAAATAAAATTGTTATTTCTATTTGTACTCAAGCAAACACAAGGTAATATGAATTTCAGATCAAAAAAGATTGCATACCTTATATGATTATTCCGTAGGAATAAGCAAACAGCAATTTCTTAAAGAGAAATAAATATTGTTAATATGATGTGAAAATAGAATCCCACAAAATAAGTGTTTAAAAAGTTACACCAAAATACAAATAATTATATTGAAACATATATAATAGTAAGTTATAACTTACTTTTTTTCTTGGAGAAACAAAAAAGCAGGAAGCGAGCGTAGATGTCAATCTTCAATAGTCGATCAAGGACGTTTGTAAAAGGCGCGCTTTCAGTCAAATTAGATCAGAGGCGCTTACTTTAACGGTCTATGAATTAGATGCTGCATTGCTCTTCTGCGCATTTTTACTGCGCACATACGTCAATTAGTGAACATCCAATAATGGATCGCCATTTTATACGAGCCATGAGTGAAATTATATTACGATTTCCCAACGAGTACCAAACGTAGGAATTACTTAACATCTAACCGTTATCTAACCGAACACTTTAATAACAAGATCTGAACATTTCCATTCTCAGCTCTTACGGTTTACCAACCTAAATACCAGTTTCCAACGGAAATATAACATATGAGTGCTAGCTGGGTAATCACGGAGACTGCTTCCATTCCCACAAAGTCTGGGGTGACAGACTCACGATGATCAATGCCGTCCTTAACAATGATCGCTGCTCCACCAAAAGCGTGGCTGGCATTATTACCCAGTGGCCGATCCTTGCGATAAACACGATACCCAGGCAAGGTGAAGACTTGAGTAGATTTCAGGTGCGTCTCGCACACGAAGGCGATGTCGACATTCCAGTTTGCAAGGAAATTGTAGAATTCGATGCGCTTGCGAGCGATTCCTCTTGCATTCCAAATATTGCAACGGAGTTTCCCTTGATTAATGATCTTGTATGAGTGTCTGTCCATGATCATTTGTTAGATTCGTGAGAGGCAATCTGTGGCACTGCTTTTCCACTTTCCTTATATTGATTTAGCAAATTTCCCAGGAACCTGTAAACATCACGCAATTGATTGCGGTCGACCGTACGTGTGTCCCGTGTATCAGCAGAACTGGATGCGACCGAAGCATAGGATTTTCCCTCTACCACTTTGGTGCTTTTGATCTTTTTGATTTGTGGATATTTAGGACACTTTGTGTAGCTGGAAGTGTGCTGACCAGAACAACGTATACATTTTGGGGGGTCTTTGCCTTTTATGTTAGTACAATCCCTCGACTGATGGTCGCCAGCGCACTTATTACATCGAGGCGATTCGGTGCACCCTTGGGAAACGTGACCAAAACATAGACAGTTATAGCATCGTAAGGGCCTTTTGTTGCCTCTAAATAACTCAACAATAACAGCAAGAGGACCGACACGCTTCAAACTCAAAAATGACTTATTATGTTCAGTATTCTGGAGGATAACTAAAATCATTGGCATTTCCACTGAACCATTTGCTTTTTTAAGGCTTATTGCTTTCTCCGGAAAATAATTCGCCTTCCTGAGGTCGTCGGCAAAGTCTTCAAGGTCATACGTTGTGTCGACACTTCGGACAACGTATTTCAGCATTTTTTCGGATATTAGTTGGTGATGCTGAATCTTAAGCACATCGTTGCTTTTCACTCCGGACACAAGAGTTTTATGGCTCTCTTCGTCGTGACACCTGATCTTTATGGTATCCTTTCGACCTGTGTGGGCGGTAATTTTGTCAAGAGGTACGTGTTTTTTGATCTCCTCCAAAATCTCCTTTATTGGCTTCCCATGGTGACGAGCGATGATTGGCGGGATATACACTATATGATCAAAAATATCCGGACACCCCTCACAGATCATCGATTGGCCCAATGTCACATGATAATGACTTGCACATCATTTAAGTAGCTTCCCACACCTTCAGAGACAACTCTGCTTGGACATTGGCAAGAATGGGTCGTTCGGCAGAGCTCAGTGAGTTCCAACGTGGAACCATCGTTGGATGTCACCTATGCGCCAAGTCCGTGCGTGACATTTCCAGCCTTCTTCAGATACCCAAATCAACAGTAGGCGATGTCATTATGAAATGGAAGACCCGGGGATCAACAACAGTTCAACAACGAACCGGTAGACCCAAGAAACTAACGGACAGAGACCGTCGAGTGCTTCGTCGTGTCACCCGCAGCAACCGGAAGTCCTCGACGGAAAACATTGCCACAGAGTTTAGAAACGCCTCTGCAAATGATGCCAGTACCATGACAATTCGTCGGGAACTGCACACGATGGGATTCCATGGCCGTGCTGCTGCCCACAAGCCCCACATCAGCAGGGTCAACGCCAAGCGACGTCTGGAGTGGTGCAAAGCCCACAGAAACTGGACAATGGACCAATGGAAACGTGTAATGTGGACAGACGAATCTCGCTACACACTCTGGCAATCCGATGGACGAGTTTGGGTTTGGCGCATACCTGGAGAACGCTTCTTACCTGAGTGCACAGAGCCCACAGTCAAGTTCGGAGGAGGAGGAGTCATGATGTGGGGTTCATTTTCATGGTACGGACTGGGCCAGCTCGTTCCTGTGCAAGGAATCATGAACTCCGACCGTTATCTGAATGTTTTGGACAAGTGTGTCCTTCCAACGTTGTGGCAAGTTTTCGGAAACGGGACATTTCTCTACCAACACGACAATGCTCCGTGCCACAAAGCGAGGCGTGTACAGCAGTGGTTTGCGGACTCAGGGGTCGAAGAAATGGGTTGGCCGGCACAAAGTCCCGACCTCAATCCTATAGAGAGTCTGTGGGATGAATTGGAAAGATGCTTGCGGGCCAGATCACATCGGCCAACTTCTGTACCTGAACTGATTCTCGCTCTTCGGGAGGAATGGAGGAACATTCCGGAAAATACCTACCAACATCTGGTGGAAAGTCTTCCCCGAAGGGTGGAAGCTGTGATTCGGGCAAAGGGATGTGCAACGCCCTATTGATTTCCATGAAATCGTGGCTAGAGCGCAAACGTGCATGTGTCCGGATATTTGTGATCATATAGTGTATATTGCTCCCTTTTCACGGGTGACATTAATATGGGATAAACTGTGTTTAGCTTTGTAAGCTCGAAGGGCTACAGAGGCATTAGCGCTAACATCAAAAGTGGACTTAATATTGTCGATCCTAACAACTCCTTTGTTCCTGTTATTCTGTGCAGTCCGCCAGTCATCTCCATCAATGTCAGCAGAGTCATTATCAAGCCTCCTCTTTGTGCTTGTTCTTGATGAGGAGCTACTGTCGCTGCCCGCGCCCAGACCTGCAGAACCTTCTTTGCAATCTTATGGAGGAACAGCGTTATCCACTAACATGGGCGAAACGGATGGAATGGCAGAGCCCATAAATTCCTTGATAGCATTGCTAAGATTGGCAATGCCGTTGGTAGTTTCCAAATTCGCACGCTTTACATCCTCTCTAAAACTATCAATATTTGTGTTTACACTGCTAATATCATTAGTAAGCGATTCCAACCTTGTTTCTAATTCTAGATATTTTTTGTTCAATTCCGAACGTAATGCCTCAAGCTGGTCATTTATAATGATGTCAAAAGCAAAAAATCTGGGGTCCTTACATGCATCTTTGTAAGTTACATCAAAAGGTAACACCTTACCGTCAGCATATTTAATAGTAATGCTAGCGGATTTCGTAGACGCAGCGCCTGATGTCGCCATGAAGCAGGTGTGGTACTGGGTTTTGCCGTCCTTAGAAGGACACACCTACTCAGAACGACTCAGTTTAAAAGACTTAAAAAGTCCTACCTTGTTAGTTCTATCTATCTTGGAGAATCCACCGATGCAATAGGTACGTCGTCGCCCGTCAAGTGGTAGAATCGTCGCGCAGTACCAGCAGTGTGTCCAGATCCCGAATGAGTCCTCTGTCAGTCCAACGAATCGTACCTTTCGTTTTCGACAACACCCCCTATATCTCAGGGGGTTGTTGTTTTCGAACGCGTTAAGATGACGTCACAGTTTTCTCACCGTGATTTATGACCGACCAATCGCTAACTTTTCTCATCGGTTAGAGTTTTTGACCTGAGTCATTGGCTATTATGTTTTCCGTTTTCTTACGTTACATTTTCTGGCTGCATCGATTGGTTATCAGAAGACTTACGTTTACGATACGATTACGCTCATTACACTACACGTGTTCGTGGATTATTACATGGAACCGGCATATGTCGTATGCTCTGAACAAAGCGAAGAGGGCTAAGTACAGTATCATAGCTCTCATGGGTCGCAACAGCGCCCTCAGCATTGACAACAAGCTACTTCTGTACAAATCGATTATCCGGACCATACTCCTCTATGGCATGCCTGCGTGGGCGACTATCTGTAAAAGCAGATGGAGTGAACTACAGTCATTCCAGAATGTTACCCTGAGGACCATTGCTCAGCTGGACAGAAGGACGGTGAAAAACCAATCCCTCCACATGGATTTAAACATGGCCCATAACAGAAAGTTTATACAGGACCTACTTTTGATTATGATACAGAAGATGAAGACCCACGACAATAAACTTGTGAATGGGATACTGAAGAACTCATTGAATATGAACTGGCATACGAAGTATCGTAAACCGAGGCACGTTCTTGACGTCAATTTTGAAGATATTAGCAACGTCTCTTTCCCGGACTACTGGAAGATGTGATAATCTTCTTTCTCCTTGTGTTTTTTATTTCGTTTGTATTTTGTTTCTGACAATCGTCAATCTTATTTTCTTTTTTGTATAATATGGAAGACCGCTTGGGTTGGTTAGGCTTCTTGACTACCTCAGTGTATTTCATTTGGAGTTTATTCTGGTTGGATGAGCTTTGTGAAAGCGCTGCTTTCGTCCCATCCTAACAAATGTACACTTCACTGTTCGATTGTCGTGGATTATTACATTCGATTAATCAGATTATTACATTCAATTTCATTTTAAATGCAATTACGAAATGTGGATTGCGTTTTTTCGTCTCTGTTTTTAGGCAAGTGAAAGATTTTGGTTAGTGCTAATTTTAAACATTACCAATTAAGTAATATGGTCGGTTCTATACTTCTGAAAAATCCTAACCCCCCCGTCCCCCCATTTAGACTGTCCATGATGAAATGGTTGAAAGGTCGGCTTTTAATCTAGACGAAGCTGAAGGAGTATCTGCCAAATTACGCCAGTACTTGAATCAGAAAGTGGTAGATCATAAGATTGATCCATTAAACGCATGCCAATCAGTGGAATTCATCTATCCCAATGTTTATAGTGTTGCAAAAAATTTATTAGCTTGATTTCAACTTCTGTTCCGTTAGAATGTTTATTTTCTCAAGCAGGAAGAATCATTTCACCGTCAAGGAATCGACTATCCGGCAAAATATTAAATATGGTACTTCTTTGCAAAATTTAGATGTTGCATACTGGAATTTGTAAACCATAGTTTTTAAAATTTAGATTTTTTAATCTGTTCTGTTTAAAATTCATGTTGTTGATAATTTTGTTCAATAAAATAAATAATGATTACCGAATTTTTATTTTCGACAGACTAAAAAAATCGAGTATTCATTTAATCGAATCATTTTCCCTAGGACAACCACGGCTACCGTCCCATCACTAATTCCAATAGCCTACAGGAATAATGACCTCTCATGCAGTGTTTCCAGTTTGGGCGGTTTCTAGTGCTGACTTGGCGCCCTAAATTTAAAATTCGCGCCTTGCGCTTTTTAAATGTTTTGTTCTCTTTTTGGGCGCTTATCTTATTTTAACTTCAGACTAGTGGAAATGGCAAAATTGTTGGTAAAGGATAAATGTATTGGTGAATTATTTTGTGGTGTTAGTAGATATAAATAAAAATGCTTACAAATATTTTTGTTATCGTAAAACCTTGAATAAAGCCTGGTATTCAAATACACGCCGGTGTCGATTAAAGGCTGGGTCACGCCGGCCCGGGTGGTGTTTTAATACTAGATTAAACGCCGGGTCTTTTTCGGGTCAGCAATATAAATTCCAGCGTTTTTTTGTTTCCATTATTAAACCAATCCAAAAGCTTTCAGATTATTAAACGTCTTTTCATGTGTATGCCTTCTCATTGGCCGCTTCATTTAACCCATTCTTATTTCGACTATTCTTTAAGAGTAGATACATGGAATTTTTGAAAATTGCTTGCCAGGAAATTTAGCTCGCTTTCATTCAAATTTTTCACTGTTGGAGAAAATTGCGAATATATCACCTGGCAACTGTTTGAATCAGGTAGTTTCAAACTTTGAAAATCAGCCATTTGATTTGATTCAAATGTCAGATTTAAATTTGCAAGAAATGGAAAGTAAATGGAGATCCCTGAAGTTCACAGATTGGGCAGAAATTTTTGATCACAACATTCCAACCGACAGTGATACATTTTGGAGGAAGGCAGCGACCATGAAACTGTGTAATTTGCATTTAGAATTTTGACTCTTCCTGCAAGCAATGCATTTGTTGAACGAATATCCTCAAAAATGAATATTGTTAAAAACAAATTAAGGAACAAAATAGGTTTAAATTTGTTAGGTTCAATTTTACGCATTCAAACGTCACTTCAAATGGAAGGAAAATGTTGTAATTTATTTATTCCAACAGAGAGGATGATTTTCAATTTTAATACTCATGTCATGTATAATGTTCAAGGAAATTATGATATCAGTGCAGAAATACCAACAGAAATTTTTGATTTACCTCATGAAATGTAACTATTTTAAATTTTTGTAAAAAAAATTTCTTTGTAAATAATCTTGTAAATATTTGTCAATAAATTTTCTAAATTTAAAACTGATCTGATATTCATTAATTAATTCATAAATAATTCCTAAATGTATGATATCTGAAAAGAGAAGTGAAATTCCAGTTTTTTGTCAATGCTTAATTAAATAAATTTTACCACCAGAGGGCCGCCTAACAGCTTCCCGCTTTTTGGGCTCTCTGCACATGTGAATTCGCGCGCTCAGTTGGGAAAAAACTGGCAACAGACTGCTGTCATGTATGGTATAATTAAAAACTACTTTTAGATTTAATTTTGGAGGGGACAGCGCGAACGCAGTCCCCGCTACCAGAAATTACGCGTCCGAGTTACCCACATTTGGGGTAATCGCAAGCTTCAGCCCAGCTGTAGTGCAATAGCTAGGCCTCGGCTAGCAAGATCCACCTATTCGATCATGGATTCTTGTACGCCAGGTAAGTATGGAATCAATGCTCCCATCGGGGCACGCCACCTAGCAAAAACACTTCACTGTTACTGGGTCTTAAATTTTTTTTTCTCTTAAAATAATTAGTTCTTGGACAAGATACAAATATCTTTCTTTTATAGTGTTTACTTTATTTTTGTCAACATTATAGTTTTAAAAAATTGGACATATATAACTAACTTAATCTTCAGAATACTATTCAAAGCATCTAATATAAGTCGATTATAAAAAATTAATAATCTCGCCATCTATGAATAAAATTTTAAATTAAATTAATGATGTTCAAATAAGGAATTTTTCCGAATCTACTAATTTATTAATAATGAAGTTTGATTATTTGATCTAAATTATATGATCGAATGAATTTTGGGACACTTTTCAAGAATCGGTCATGTCTCTTGAATGTTAGATGAAATTTAAATTTCTCTCTGCAAGTTGGCTGGAAAGAGTAATTTAAATAAAACACTCTGAAATTGATTTATATTACTTTAAGGGGTCATTGTATTTATTTATTTATTTACACACTTCGAAGGAGTAAAATAACAAATATGTTTCTTAATTAAGTATAAAGAAGGGCTCTTTTGTTGTGGTAAAAGAGCCCTTCTTTATACTTAATTACGATTATCCACATACCTCTTTATTCTTGTTTTCGATTGTGGACATTTGCCCCAGTTATACTTTCTCGGACATTTGCCCCAATATTGATTTACTAGAATTATCATCATGTTTCTTAATAACAGTTATCACGTTGTCATAAAACATTCGTCTCACGGCCGTCTATATCTATCAGGCCTGACAACTGACGATTGATGACGTCATGCTAGAGGTCGGTTGCCATGGGAACCCCCTTCTCAACGGAAATAATTTAACACTGAAATACTTTAATTGATGTAAAATTATGTTTAATCAAGTTAAGCGAATACTCCAGTAATATGAAAAAAATTATCACCGACCTCTAGCATGACATCAGTTGTCAGGCCTGTAGATATAGTACGGCCGTGATTCGTCTGCAATAAAACGTAAGTTTTACGTAAAACTTGGTTAATAAAAACTTACAACTAAAATACAGATTTAATTTTTGCACGCAAATATCTTGGCTTTTCTATGATAGATCTATAATAAGGACGACTTGGGTTTTACTAAGCCAAAGCAGAAGTAAAAATTGTCCTACCAAATAAATTTTCACCTCTATAAAAAAGATATTAAAAAAATTCTCTAAGACGATATGCGACGAAAGCCGGGTTCCACAGCAGCACGTATCTACCCAAGGTTGAGAGAAAAGAAAGGGGTGGTGGATGATCACTGGCTACTTTCGTGTGACGTCAGCTGAAAGTTTTAAGAGGCTAACGAGAAAGACTATAGCTGCCGTCACGTAAATTGAACGATCTTTTTGACATGCGCAGTAAGTCATCTCATCAATATGCTTTGTCTGGATTTTACCCATGATGCACTTGTTCTACTATAGTAATGGTGGAGATATCGTTGAAACGTGGAAAGCCTATTAAAAGTCATAATATAAAAAAAATTGCATTCGACTCGACTATTCTGCGTCATTCTTTAATTTATTAATTTATTAATTTCATTTATCTATTTAAAAGAAAAAACGAAAATAGAAACTAAATATAAATACGAAAAAAATGTTTCGAAAACGAAAGCGGATGTTTCATGGAATAGCAGACACGTATGCAAGGGGGGGGGGGGGGGTCGAGCGACCACCCCCAAAAATGCTGATGGTCCATGATTTTCATTTCTGTGAATTTAAATCGCTTGTTTAAATTCTATTCAAAACCAAAACTCTGAATGAATAAGTTGAGTGAACAAGGAATAGTGGAGTGGTTGGCGAGGGGTTGTTTTTATTTTCAGTTTTTAATTTTCCCTTTTTTTCCTCCTTTTGCCTGTTCCATTGCCGTTTTCTGTCCCCCACCAGTCATCCCACTCCTTGTTCACTTCAGTTAAACAAAAGGATTTTTTCCCCTTAACCGGACCAACAACTTCCTCATTCACATCTTTCATTGCCAGAAGATGACTTAGGTCGAAAGGGCTTGCGATTTGAATTTTATTTCTTTTCATGTTTCGTAATTTTTATTATAGGAGTTTTTTTCACAAAAATGAAATCCGAATTTTGTAAGCAGATTGTTTTTTTTTAATATCAACAATGTATAATAGCATAAACTTCACAAGCAACTTTACAAAAATATCACTGAAATATGTTCATTTTTAATTAGTATTACTGTAATTAAAACATAATAAAAAGAATGGATTATTCGTACAAAAGGTCTAATAAATCGAGAGTTCGACCATAGCCTAATAATACCAAGTCTGTACACTCCCGTCGAATCCCATAGTAAAAAACGTGCCGATTTCTGCTCCTCGTACAAGCAGCGAACCTAACGGATGGCCCCGGAACTTACAGCTAACACACGCATCGTTATGACGTCAAAATTCTCCAACCAATGGGAAAACGCTTTGTCAGTTGGCTATGATTAGCTTCGAGTGGTCGTAAGCGATCAGAGATATTTATTTTAACTGCGTTAATGTTTCGTTTAACGGCAAAATATTTAAACATCCGAAAAAGAATTAGTTTATAGCTTGCTTATATATAAGAAAGAAAAAGAAGAAGCCGTAATATATTGTGATTGGAAAGTTAAAGCGAAGTTTCTTGATAAATACACGCAAGAGCTCATAAGGGCTCTTGATGCACGCGATCTAATTCAAACGTTATTGTGGGGCCGTCCGCTAGGTAGCTGGGCATGCGCAGATGGAAATCAGGAATCAAAGGAAACCCCAGAGTGTACAGACTTGGTATTATTAGGCTATGGTTCGACCTTCCCTAGAAAAATTCTTGGTTACGTGCCTGAATAGCTAAGCGATTTACTTCCCGTTAACGTCTATTGGCTGGCGTTAGAAATGACGTCATCCTGTCGTTCAACTTATGTGGCGGCAGCTATAGACTATGAAAGACTTTCTCTTTGTCCTCGAAAGGTTTAGAGCAGATGAACGCCATAGGAAATAGCGGGGAAACCCTATTTTCCAGCATATTTCTATCACTTATCACAGATATAAATGAAGAAAAACATGCCATGGCTTTATATAAATCTTTTATTGGAAAAACATGTATTTAAAATTCAGAGATTGCAAATAAAAGGTCTATTTATATCTCATTGGTACTGAAATACAAAAGCAAATACTGTAACAGCGGGGCCAATACAAAGTAGACATTAACGATTCCTTACAAGTCAAACCATTTACAAGTAAATGTCTCCATGGTCAAAATGGGTAACCTGTTATAGTATTCAATCATTCGAAACTTTTCGTCAACAAGAGAAAATTCGCGGGCTGCAGTGTTACGTAACGTGGTTTGGAGATCACTGGAGAGGATATGATTTCCAGATCAAAGTATGCCCTCAGCGTTTCTCTCCACTGCTTCTTAACAAAGGGTGTTCCCCAATAAGGTGAGTCTAAGAAGTACGACCTGACGCCAACTTTCCAGGTATTTCAGACGAAGTCATCCCATAAGTCCCGACCAGAAACGATCGTGATGTCCCAAAACTCTCTGATTCCCGACCGGGAACAAACCGCTCTACGGGCGAAGCTGATCAAACATGGTGGTGTGCACATTCGATGACACAAGGCGCAATCGGCGCACAGATCTGACAGAACAGCGCTCGGCAAGCACTTTGTTACTTCCGCGTGAAAAGAAAACGCTCAGCAAGTTTTTTTCTTTTCCGGAGTGCTCAGAATGAACATGGCGGCGCCCAATGTACTCTTTCCTCCCTGGCCTTATGGAATGCTCTTATCCGGATCGTCTATCATGCACGTTCAGTTGCTCATTTGATGTTAATTTTAATTTCATGTAAAGTAAAATTAGTAGATCCGCCATTTCTTCTCAATATTTGTAAAGCCTGTAAAGCCATTTCTTTCTGAAATAAAAGAGAGTTTGGCAACGGTCACCCAGACGCTCAGAAAAGCGTTCACAAACCATGCTACAGCTGTCTCACATCTGATTCAGATCCGAGTCCTGCCGCTGAATGCGCCTACTAAAATCAACACGAAAACGTCCTCGCCTAGCAATAATACGTTGCTTAGTGCACGTGTTCTTAATGAAACTCAAGTGGCTGGCCATATTAATCTTTGGATGAAATAAAGACTGTTTAGTAACACGTGTTTATACACTGAAGAGCCAAAACATTATGACCATCACCACATTGGTGAATGAACTCAACTGGATCACGTGGAGGGCACGTAATTAAGCGGGAATGGTATTTAATTGCTGCTGGAGAAGGTAAGGAATCAGTCTTGCACTTAATTTTGCGAATGATGGGAAAGGCTGCTGATCTAAGCGAATTTGATAGACGACAGATTATAATGGCCCGAAGACTCGGAACGAGTATTTATGCAAAGTGGATATTTCACGTTGATGACGGTGAAACCAGCAGTAGACGGCAAGGTGTTGGACGCCCACGCGTCATCAAAGAAAAAGGACACCGGAGACTGTCCCACTTGGTAAAGCAAGATCAGCGCCAGACAGTGGTCCAAGTGCAAGTGTTTCGGAACATAAAGTTCAGCACACACTGTTGGATAAGAGACACTGCAACAGACGTCCCACTCGTGTGCCTCTGTTGACCAAGCGTCATTGTCAACTGCGCCTATAATGGGCCCGGGAACATCGAGACTTGACCATGGATAACTGGAAGAGAGTTGCCTGGTCGGATGAATCACGATTTCTTCTTCATCACGTCGATGGTCGTGTCAGGGTACGCCGACTTCCAGGCGAACAGTTGCTCCCCCCGCCCCCTGTACAGCAGGCCATACACAGGTTGGTGGTGGCGGTATTATGCTTTGGGGAACGTTCTCATGGGCGGCTCTGGGATACGTAGTTGTGGTAGAACGGACCATGAAAGCTGCGGACTATCTGAACATCAATGCGGACCTGTCTCCAGTCATCTACCAAGAACTTGTGGCATCCATCCATGCCAAGGCAAGTTGCAGCGGTTTTGCAGACCAAAGGTGGCGCAACGCGTTATTGAGTAGATGGTCATAATGTTTTGGCTCTTCAGTATATATTGAAGAGGTCAGATTGAAAACGTACGGTAAAATTGAAACCAGTGAATTTCGAAACCCATAATATTCCATCGCCGACAACGATTGTTTTCGATACTTTCTCTTTAATAAATTAAATGAGTGGCCTTATTTTAAAAGGCTATTTTCATTTTGTGGGGCTGTTTCAATTTTTGAGCTATATTTTTCTTAATGTCATTAAATTAATTTGTCGATGGTAATGAATTCACTTCACACAACCGCGTTGTCCCATAATATACAATGACGATCAGAACAAACCAGAGCAGACCGAGGCCGATAGTCTGCATTCTCCGGTCGAATTCGGACAGTGCGGTCGTGAGCATTCTACTTCCTCATCAT
>JAHWFO010023473.1:1304780-1356677 GCA_023313115.1 Rhysida immarginata
CCAAAAGGCCATCTTTCCCGAATACTGGATCTCATAGCTCCTCGTGCTCCTCGTCAATCAACAATCAACTCTATCGTCCTTATAGCAAAGGACCCCATCTTATCCTCTGGATGACTTAACTAGGTTTCATTTGGCTTCTTGCCTAATTCAGTGTACTTCCCCTGGTTACTTCCTGGATGAGTATGGCAGTGAAAGCGTTGCTTTCGGACCACTCGTCTCGTTTTCCCTGCACTGTTCGATTGTCGATTGTCGTACAAACCAGAGCAGACCGAGGCCGATAGTCTGCATTCTCTGGTCGAATTCGGACAGTGCGGTCGTGAGCATTCTACTTCCTCATCATTTAAGTAAATACGAATTAAAATTCTGTATATACTTAAATTTTCTTCACCCGTCTTGTCTTTTTCGTGTTCATTCCTTGTTTCTTGATGTTGCCCAATATGTTGTCGGCATCTTCTTTCTCCAAAAAACATATATTACATATCGGGCACTCGAACCAGTTTGAAACCGAAGAAAGGGGACTCCACGCTTTTAGTTACGCCAATGACTCGAGCACTTGAATTTATCTACTTTCGTCCGCCATTTTGATGTTACTCACCGAGGCAGCCGACCGGCGTTGGACTCCGATCACGATTAGTGCGTCCGGTCGAGAACAATGAGTGCGACCGCTCGCTTTATGGAAACGCTCATCACAATCGGTCGTAACTTTATGGACAGGCTGTTCGCGACGGGCTTCGACCGCTCGCGATCAGTCGGACTTTTTAGACAACCCTAAATAAGTCTGTCCAGTCGCCAGCAGATAGCTCATGGTCCATGGAGGAAAGAGATGGAGGCGCCAGTCTAATTTGATTCAATGCATTTAAAAATACGACCATGGAAGAAGTAGAATTCAACTTCCTCCATGATACGACCATGCTACGAAGACGCACCAAAGGTATCCGAAACACCATCCACAATGCAATGCGGCTCAAGAATGCTGTTCCATTATAGCTCCACCCCCTTCTTTTCCCTTATACTGTATATTTTAAGACCGAATATGTTTAATAATAGAATATTTATTTACATACTTTTGTGTATTTTTAAATACAGAAACAGAATAAATTTATTTGATTACTTGTTGAATTACAACTAATGATTATGGAAATAAATAAGCAGTTACTAGCAAAATGTAGTTAAGGTTGTGTATTTTTCTGAAACATTTATTATCCAAGTTTTCATAATTCTATCTTATCTGCTGGTTCATCGCTTGCAGTAACTTCATTTCTTTTCTTGCTTAGAGATATGTACTTAAGTAGGGATCCTAGACGTCCCAATTGAAAACTGAAAGAAAAGCGTTATTGTGATTATTTATTTATTTTTTTTTGTTTGTTACCTTAAAAAGGTTGAAAAAGAAATAATAGACTGTATAATAAATAAAGCATATAGATCGTTATAATGTTTATGACTCATACATCGAATGTTTAGGAAGATACATCAGGGTGGGCAAGATCGTCTCTATCGTGGATGTGTGTCAACCGCTCTTTTTGGACTTCTGGTTGTGATTTTGAAGTGCTGATCCTGGTTACTATTGAGAGTGCATCGGTGGAATCAAAGTGCAAGGTAGGATTTTTAAGTCTTTTAAACTGTGTCGTTCTGAGTAGGTGCGTCCTTCTAAGGACGGCAAAACCCCGCACCACACCTGCTTCATGATGACATCAGGCGCTGCGTCAAAATCCTCTTCTTCTTCATGTACTGTTAAGTATGCTGATGGTAAAGTGTTACCATGTGAACTGGCCTACAAAGATGCGTGTAAGGATCCGAGATTTCTAGCATTTGATATTATTATTAACAAACAACTTGAGGCATTACGTACTGAACTGACCAATAAGTATCTAGAGTTAGAATCAAGGGTGGAAGCACTGTCCAAGGAACTTGGTAGTAAAATTGATAATTTAAAAAAGGAAGTTCAAAGTGCAAGTTTAGAGACTGCCAATGGCCTCGCTAACCTTGGCAATATTATCAAGAACTTTATGGGCTCTCCCAGTAATTCTGATTCACCCATGATAGTGGTAAATCCTGAAAACGTTTCTACTTGCCTGGAAGTGGCCAACGAAGGAAACGCCTCATTACGAGCTAGCGTCAAAAGAAGGCATGAAAATGATTCTGCTGACAGTGATGGAGGTGACTGGCGTATTGTGCAGAATAAAAGGAACAAAGGTGGTGTTAGGATAGACAACATCCAGGCCACTGTTAATATCGACGATAGTGTCTCTGTGGCCCTACGAGGTAACAAAGCTAAGCTTAGTCATTCCCAAAGCAATGTCGCCCATGGAAAGGGAGCTGTTTACATTCCTCCGATTATTATTCATCATCACGGGAAGCCAATCAAGGAAATTCTAGACGAGATTAAAAATCACGTGGCTCTGGATAAAATTACTACCCACACGGGTCGTTCAGACACCATTAAGGTCAAATGACATGACGAAGAAACTCACAAAACTCTAGTTTTTGAAATTAAAAGGAATGATGTTCTTAAAATCCAACACCACCAAATAAAATCTGAAAAGCTACTGAAATACGTTGTTCGTAACATGTTGAAAAAACATACGACCTCGAAGATTTCTGTGAAGACCTCAGAAGTGCCAACTACTTCCCGGACAAAGCAATTAAGCTTAAAAAAGCAAACGGGGCTGTCGAGATGCTAATGGTTCTAGTCCTCCTCCAAAACACTGAACATAATAAGTCCTTCCTAAATCTGAAACGTATCGGTCCACTTGCTGTAGCAGTTGAATTATTTAGGGGTAACAAAAGGCCATTCCAATGTTACAATTGCTTACGTTTTGGGCACGTGTCTCAGGGTTGCACCGAGTCACCACGTTGCAACAAGTGCGCAGGCGATCATCGATCAAGGGACTGTACGAATATAAAAGGTAAAGACCCGCCTAAATGTATTCGCTGTGAAGGCCAGTACACAAGCAGCTATACAAAATGCCCCAAATACCCACAAGTCAATAGGAATAGAAATTCTAAGGTAGTTAAAGGTAGATCTTTCGCTTCCGTTGCCTCTGCTTCAGTTGGTAAGGGAGCTGTTGACCACAAAGAACTGGCTAAAATTCAAAGATTTCTGGGTAACTTAATGAATATACTGAAAAAAAGTGGCAACGATTACTCCAGTTGAGAGCAGGAAATAATCATGGTTAAACATCCGTATAAAGTACTAAAGCAAGGAAAACTACGATGCACTATCTGGAATGCAAGGGGGATCCCTCGCAAGTGTCATGAGTTCTACGATTTCCTCACAAGTTGGAATATAGACGTAGCCTTTTTGTGCGAGACTCACCTCAAGCAAAGCAGATCTTTCACTCTGCCAGGTTATTATATATATAGAAAAGATAGGACCCCTAATAAAGCTACTGATCCAGGCTCTGGAGGGGCAGCTATCGTTATCAGAAAAGGCATTGATCATACAAAGATCGTCACTCCAGATTTAGTGAAAATGGAAGCAGTATCCATTATCCTTAAAGATGTTGACGTTGATGAGGTCAAGTTTACTTCCGTATATAACCCTCCAGGGCACAAACTCAACCCTCGCGACCTCGATGAGCTTTTGTCCGGACCCATTCCAGTTGTTATGGCAGGTGATTTAAATGCGAAGCACCCTCACTGGAATTCTAGATGCACAAATCAGAGCGGCTCAGTACTCTATAGATACACGTTAGACCAGATTGACACTGCCATCGTCGGTCCCCTTGAAGATACATACTACTGTGATCACTCACCTGTTAGTGATGTGTTTGACATAGCTGTCCTCAAGGAGTTCTTCAAACCATACAACATATACACAGTGAATGCCTTATCATCTGACCACCTCCCTGTTGCTTTAAATTTCGAGGAGATACGAGCCTTATCATCTGACCACCTCGTAAATATCGATCTGAGGGTAAATCTTCGTTACAAGCAGGACTGGAGATTTTTTAGGGAACTTTTAAAAGATAGTAGCATTCCATATCAGGATCCAGACAGCAGCAATGACATCGACGAAAATGTTAAAAATGTCACTCGCACCATTCTCATGGCTTCCGATGCTAGTGCTTCTCCAGTTGATTGCAAGCGGCCAGACCATCTTGAGCTTCCTCCCCGCATCAGGCAGACTGTTCAGAAAACTGTGGCAACGTACCAGGCTCCTGCATTTCAAGACGAAATACAACAGGCTATCGCGGAAGGTCAGCGAGCAGATCCAGGACTTACGGAATCAAAGGTGGAATGACAAGATCAAGAGTCTGTCCGTCCAAGACAATTCTCTTTGGAATATTGTCAGGGCCCTTAAAAGCAACAGGACCATTAAATTTCCTCCTCTACTTACAGAAAGCGGCGATTTTTTTTTAGCAATGACCAGGACAAGGCTCAACTCATCGCTGACTCATTGAAAAGTCAATTCAATACGCCCCAAGGAGGACTGTCTGGTTAATATTACTGGTGAAGTCAAGGAAGTATGTGACAAGTTTGGCTTCTCTCAACGCGCTCTTACTCATCCTAATATCATTGGCACCTCTAAGATTTTGAACACCATTAAGCACCAGAAAAACAAAAAAGCAGTCGGCATCGACACCATCAGCAACAGTGCTCTGAAGAATTTGCCTCTTAATGTTGTTTGCATTATCACCAGGATCATGAATGACTGCTGGCTAAACGGTCACTTCCCTAGCGCTTGGAAGAACTCAATCATCCTCACTATTCCCAGCCGGGACTTGATCCTGCTCTTCCAATCAGCTACAGGCCCATTAGCTTACTGCCAGTGCTCTGTAACTATGAGTTGACTCAAGACTCTCGTGGAACCGGCATATGTCCTATGCTCTGAACAAAGCGAAGATGCCGAAGTACAGCATCATAGCTCTTATGGGTCGCAACAGCGCCCTCAGCATTGACAACAAGCTACTTCTGTACAAGTCAACTATCCGGACCATACTCCTCTATGGCATGCCTGCGTGGGCGACTATCTGTAAAACCAAATGGAGGGAACTACAGTCGTTCCAGAATGTTACCCTGAGGACCATTGCCCAGCTGGACAGAAGGACGGCGAAAAACCAATCCATCCACTTGGATTTAAACATGGCCCATAACGGAAAGTTTATACAGGACCTCCTTTTGATTATGATACAGAAGATGAAGACCCACGACAATAAACTTGTGAATGGGATACTGAAGAACTCATTGAATATGAACTTGCATACGAAGTATCGTAAACCAAGGCACGTTCTTGACGGCAATTTTGAAGATGTTAGCAACGTCTCTTTCCCAGACTACTAGAAGATGTGATAATCTTCTTTCTCCTTGTATTTTTTATTTCGTTCGTTTCTGACAATCGTCAATCTTATTTTCGTTTTTTGTATAATATGGAAGACCGCTTGGGTAGGTTAGGCTTCTTGACTACCTCAGTGTATTTCATTTGGAATTTATTCTGGTTCGATGAGCTTTGTGGGTCTAAATAGTGCTTTAATTCAATTGGAACAGTATCCACACCATTCCCATTTGAATTTATTGATGCCGCCAGTCTTCCTTTTTTCCTTCCATTTTTCAATTGAAAAATCATTATCGTTACACTAATTAATGACTGCTGGAAAAACGGATATTTCCCTACTGGCTGGAAGGAATCAATTATCCTAACCATTCCTAAAACAGGTCTAACCCTTCATTGCCTGCAAGTTACAGGCACATCAGCCTTTTACCAACTATGTCTAAGGTTCTAGAACGGACAATTCTTAAAAGGTACAATGAATTCTGCTCTGCCAATGATCTTATTCGTGATGAGCATTTTGGTTTCCGTACAGACCACTCCTACCGAATGCAAGTATGGCGGCTTCCTGTCGACGCAAAAAAACTGTCTTAGCAAGCCTCTATATGGTGGCATTATCTTTCTAGACATTTGCAAGGCCTTCGATCAAGTTTGGCATGATGGTGTCATTTATAAAATGATAAAATTTGGATTTCCAGATGACCTTATCATGTTGGTCCGCTCATTCCTCTCAGACAGGTCTTTTCGAGCTAAAATTGGTGACTTCCTACTCCCAATCATGTGGGGTTAAAGCCGGTGTCCCACAGGGGTCAGTTTTGGGACCAGCCTTGTTCAATTTTTTTATCCAGGACTTTCCAAAACCCGACTTGATTGTACTTCTACGCTGATGATGCGGCCATCTTAACCTTTGCCCGTGTTCCTGCCCATGTCATCTCTCGCTTGCAGAAAGCGCTTCATCTTTACGAAAAATGATTCAACAGATGGAGGCTGAAGTTAAATGTTGGCAAGTGCAAGGCTATGTTCTTCACTAACAAACGCAGAAACCCCCCAGGTTTGCTTACCCTGTACGGAAATAAGCTCGACTGGGTCAAAGAGTATAAATATCTTGGTGTGGTGATTGATTCCAGGTTCACCTGGAATCAACATGTTTCCTACGCGCTGAATAAGGCCAAGAGGGCCAAATTCAGTCTGATCGCATTGCTTGATCGTAACAGTGCTCTTGACATTGATAACAAGCTGCTCATCTACAAAATGATGATCTGCACGATCTTGCTTCATGGTATGCCAGCCTGGGCTTCCGTGTGCAAAACAAGGTGGAAGGAGCTGCATACATTCCAAAATATTACTCTTAGAGCAATTGTGAAACTTGATCGTAGAGTAGCCAACAATAATGTCGTCCATGAAGATCTAGGGATGACGCATATTAGCAAGTTTGTGCAGGGTACGATAACGACCATGCTCCTGAAGATACTTAATCACAGGAATCAGTTGGTGTCTGAAATTCACAACCCTCCAGACTACAGGAAACGCTTAAAACATCGTTTGCCCAGCCATGTCTTAGAAGTTAACTTCGACGATGTCAGGAATGTTATCTTCCCCGATTTTTGGATAGCCTGGTTTGCCTCTGGCTCCTCCCCCCTTTTCTATGACAATCTTCAATCAACATTTTTATCCCCAGAATGAGGGGAATATTCTTCAATCATCTCGAGGAGGACCTTCGGGTTTTTTTCAGGCTTCTCACCTATCTCAGTGTAATTCCCCTGGTCTATACATGGTCTTGAGTGAGTTTGGGAGCTCTGCTTCAGTACCACTCGCTTTGTTTCTTCGACTCCACTGCTCGATTGTCGATTGTCGAGTCGATCAATCGTCCAATTGCCAACTACGTCCAGCACAACCGGGCTTGGTAAATAGTTTTGGGTGTTCCTTATTTTGAAGATTTCACAATTGTAAGTAGATTCCCCAGTTTTTAGGTTTTTATTCTCTCTCAATCACCTTTGTTTTTCATTTCGATAGCTAAATATACTAATATCTTAAATAAATTTGTATTTAATATAGCATAAAAATGGGAAAATATGGAAAGAAATTTTGGCGTCTTATGCATTTGTCCTTACCACACAGTAATGCTGCTGCCGAAAGAGTTTTTTCCCAAACAAACATGGTTAAAACCAAACCATAGCCTAATAATACCAAGTTTGTACACTCCCGTCGAATCCCATGGTAAAAAACGTGCCGATTTCTGCTCTTCGTACAAGCAGCGAACCTAACGGATGGCCCCGGAACTTACTGTTAACACACGCATTGTTATGACGTCAAAATTCTCCAACCAATGGGAAAACGCTTTGTCAGTTGGCTATGGTTCGCTTCGAGCTGTCGTAGGCGATCAGAGATATTTATTTTAACTGCGTCAATGTTTCGTTTAACGGCAAAATATTTAAACATCCGAAACAGAATTAGTTTATAGCTTGCTTATATATAAGAAAGAAAAAGAAGAAGCCGTAATATATTGTGACTGGAAAGTAAAGCGAAGTTTTTTTGATAAATACACGCGATCTAATTCAAAACGTGATTGTGGGGCCGTCCGCTAGGTGGTTGGGCATGCGCAGATGGAAATCAGGAATCAAAGGAAACCCCGGAGTGTACAGACTTCGTATTATGAGGCTATGACCAAACTACGCAATAGGTTAGGCCATAAAACCCTTGAGGCCATCGTTTTTATACGAAATAAATTAAAAAGTGAGTCTTTGTGTTGTGAGAGCTTTATGCCAAATGAAAAAATGCTGAAATATTTAACATCTGATATGTGTAATGTGCAAACTGAAAATGATGAAGAATTTAAAAAAATTTTGGAAGACTTGTAAAAATAAAGTTTTATTAAAATATTTGACGTTAAACTTACATTTTGCGTTTGTCCATGACATTTTAAACTTTTAAAAACTTAGAGCAGGGAATTTCTTGTAACCGGGAATTTTACTTTCGGCTACGGTTGCGGAAATTGGGCTATTTTTGACTTCCATTTTTGCGGGTTCGCCTGTAAAAATATACCAACACTGATTAAAAAGTATTATCAGAATGTAAGAGGATTAAGAACCAAAATAGCTCAAGTTCTCCAATTCTCTTCAATTAATACTAGCCTAATTTTTGCACTTTCGGAGACTTGGTTGAACAATTCTATTACTGACTCAATGCTTTTTAACAATGAGTTAAAAGTTTACAGAATGGATCGCTCTCAAAATAAGCGTGGCGGGAGCGTGCTCATAGCAGTTCCATCTGGAATTAACTCATCGGTTGTTCCCTTCGTCTCTTCAGTAGACCTGATTGATATAGTAGGGGTGAAAATTAGCTCTAGGAACAATTTAAATGTGAATGCAAACTCTCGATGCGCCAATATTTTTATTTGGTCGGTTTATATTCCTCCGTCATTACCCAATAGTTCGTACGAGTTATTTTTATGTGAGTTTGCAGATTTTACGTCCAGTCTAGACGGAAAATATATAATTATGGGGGACTTTAACTTCACGGATAACCGTTCCGATAGTGATCTCACATGTTAATAGACTCAGGAAACGTCTTATCAAGCAATGGACAGCCGAGATGGGCATTAATGACTATAACACTATTACAAATTTTAGATTAGAAACTCTTGATAAAATTTATGCCAGCGATAAATTAAGGGTGTCCAGAGCGGACTCCTTATTAGTGCCAGAAGATAGATATCATCCTGCGTTATCTATTAGTACCAAGAATCCATGCTCTGTGGATAGACGTCGCAGTGACTCACAGATTTTTGATTTCAAAAAAGGCAATTATGGAGAGTTGTTTAAAGACCTTTATGCTGTCGATTGGTCTACACTGGAGAATCTTGATTCGGTTGACGATACCTGGGAGAGAATAGTAGAAGTTATTCTAAGAAAATTAAAAAAAACATGTGCCAGCTGTTACGAAGTTGAATCTTAGAGCAAAATTCAATTTCCCTAGATGGATACAAAGGTCTACTATTGAGCTTTGGAAAGCCAAGCAAAAGCAGCACAGAACTTACCTTAAACTGAAAACGACTGAAGCTTATGATCAGTTTAAGCTTGCATGAGCGGCTTTTAAAAAGGAATATTTAAGGAACTTTAAGACCTACTATGTGAATGTAGAAAATGATTTGATTGAGAAAGCTGATATGTTTTGGAAAACCGCTAATGATTTGCTTGGGAAAAACAAAACTTCCAAATCTTTTTTTTGACCATTTTGGACCCAAAGATTTAGCTTCTTATTTTGCTGGCACAATGTGTAATGATGAGTCGCTCACGCCACACGATCGACACTTACAGAACTAATGGAATAGAATAGACACTAGATTAAACATTCCATTTATTTGCGAACGTGATATTTTGGACGCTGCGAAGAAAGTACCAGCATCGAAATCACTTGATGTTAATGGAATTCCCGATTACATCTATAAAGGGTGTTTATATGCGTTAAGCTGCCCCCTTAGACTGTTATTTAATAAATCTTTAGCTAAAGGAGTCTACCCTGCAGCGTAGAAAGTAGTTCAAATTGTTCCTATTCCCAAAGTAAAGAATCCGCGATCACCAGCAGATTTTAGACCAATTTCGTTAATTACTTATCCGGCCAAGCTGATCGAAACTTTGATATCTCGACATTTGGCTCTATTTGTGGACCCTTTCTTACCAGAAGAACAACATGGCTTTAGATCTCATAGATCTACGGTTACAAATAGAATCTTCCAAAATGTTACCCTCCAGTCCATTGCTCAACTAGACAGAAGAATAAATCATTAGATGGTCAGTGAGGGTTTTCATGGTACGCCTACCTCAGCTGTTCGAATTAATGATGAAAAATAGGAAAGAAAATTCCGCAGCCTGGATTCAGTGGCGCAATTGGTTAGCGCGTTGGCGGTCCGAGCCAAAGGTTCCTGGTTCGAATCCAGGCTGCGGAATTTTCTTTCCTATTTTTCATCATTAATTCGAACAGCTGAGGTAGGCGTACCATTAAAACCCTCACTGACCATCTAATGATTTATTCTTAAAGAATTTACGCCTTAGGAAAGATAGTCCCAGCCTGCGAACTAGGTAACTGCTCTAACCAAGCCCTAAGGTCTTGCAAATAGCGGTTCGCTTTCATGGCCGCAGTGGCGCAAATGGTTAGCGCGTTGGCGGTCCGAGCCAAAGGTTCCTGGTTCGAATCCTGGCTGCGGAACTTTCTTTCCTATTTTTCATCATAGACAGAAGAGTTGCCAACAATCTCTCTAAGATCTGGGGATGATCCACATTGGTTCCTATGTTCAAACACTTCTGAGGAACATACTGCCCAAGATGGAACATCATGAAAATACCCTGGTTGCTGGTATCCTGGATCACTCACTCACTATCAGGGGTTCCCTCAGGTTTCGAAGACCCCGTCATATCTTCGGTGTCAATTTTGAGAACATTAACAAGGCCGAGTTCCCCAACTACTGGATCTGCTAGATCCTAGTTTTTCGGACTCGCTATTCGTCAATCCACAATCCGATTCTCGTCCCTACCATGAAGGGACTCTTTTCTGGATGATTTAAAGAGGTTCATCAGGCTTCTTTCTTACTTCAGTGTACCTCATCTGGTTTACTTTTGGGCGAGCGTGTAAAGTGAGCTAAAGGCTTCTAGACCACTCGTACTACTTTTTTTTCACTACACTGATCGATTGTCGATTTGGAGGGTGATAAACAGTTCAGCAAGCTCAGCGATTAGAAGACACGGACTTCCAGCTTCATCGGACTTACGACCACGCCTCCTGGATCTGTCTGCTTACCTGTAAGTACTCCTTTGCTATGTATTCCCTATTGCCGCCCGCAATATATTAGTATATTCGATTATTCGTAATCGCCGTTTTTGAGAATAGGCGATTAATTAATTAATTAAAGGAGTATAAAAACATGAACAGGTTAAATATTCATATCATGTATTTAAAGTATCGCCGTGAAGTCGCCTCCCATGCTTCGTTCTCGTAAATAGGAAAAAAAGTCTTCGTTCTCCTAAACAGGAAAAACAGGCGTTTTCTTGGGCACCTGCCTGGCCTTATTTACTGTATGATCATGCCTTCTATGCAATGTATGAACTTTATGCTGTAGAAAGAGCGTTTTCAGAATATGGCTTGGTAAAAACAAAGATAAGAAACAAAGTATCACTTGAAGTTGTTCAGTCAGTGATGATCATAAGGTACCAACTTAAACGACAAGGAATTAATTGTGTTCAGTTTGAATCTACTACACCCATGTACCAAAAATTCAATCAGACACATGTACGATCACAAACTGAATGCCATCGAAGCTGACTGTTTAGAAAATGCATTGGAAACACTAAATGTTTAAATTGTCATTGTATTTTTTCATACAAATAAAATTTAATTTAAAAAATACTGTTTTTATTATTTTTGAATTTGGGGGGATATTTAGGGAGTTTTCAAAAATTCTGGAGGAATATGGGGGGATGGGTGACGAAACCTGGGGGGAGAATGAGGAAAAAAGTTGGCAACCCTAGATTTAGATTAAATGTTACAAAGATATTAATTATTTCTGAAAGATCATCCATTTTATTACTGATGAAAAATAGGAAAGAAAATTCCAGAGCCTGGATTCGAACCTGGAACCTTTTTAGCTTTTATTTATTAAAAAATCAAACCAATCCAAACGAAAAAAGCCAGTTATCATTAAAACAGATTTGAAAGCCAGATTTGAAAACAGAGAGCTTGGCTATGTTTCTTATATCACGATTCGTTGCCATGAATCACCGCAGTTCGCATCTGACACAGCTTGCGGCACCGATTCGAGCATCCAATTTTCTGTCCTGCCGCTCATCAACTCATAAATGCAATCCAGAGATATTTGAACTTTTCCACATCTCAATGGTGTTCCCCTAACATGGAGAGCGCACTGAGCAGGCTGTCTGGAAAAGACTAGAAACTTAATCTGAGTTTCATCATAGCCAAACAGAGTTTCATCACAGCGTCTTCATACTTGGCTACAAAGTGATCTAGTGCAGGTTAATGCAAGAAGATCCAAGGAGGACAATGTCTTCAGCAAAGGCCCTCTCCACCAAGCAATCACTAACACAAATACGCTCATCGCCTCGGCTGCCCCTGTCTATCCAGTCCATAAAGATAATGATCAAGAAGGGCAACAGTACGTACCCTTGGTGAACGGTCTTGACTTAATGCCATTTATCCGGACACATATCAGGCGTCTTATACTTTTTCGACGTCCACAAATCAAGCGTAAACAATTTTTGCACACTACCATTTATAAAATTACAAATACAAGGTATCCCATTTGAAATGCCCTGATTTCATTTTGTTAGAAGGCGTACGAGGGGTGATCAAAAAGTAATGTCGCTTATTTTTTTCTCTAAAATTGTGACCGAGAAAAAAATAAAAGAAAAATCAACTTTTATTTTTCCACATTATCTCCAAGCCAATTGGGGCAACGATCCCAGCAGTGGACAAGTTTTTCCACGCCCTGTCGATAAAAGTGGAACTAGTTGCGAACTGCCGATTTCACCTCGTCATCGTCACGGAAATGTTGATCGGCCAGTGACTTCTTTAACGGTCCGAAGATATGGTAGTCACTGGGAGCGAGATCCGGGCTATAAGGAGGATGAAGCAGTGTTTCGCAGTTCAATCGCTGCAACAGGTCAGTGATCCGGTTCGCTGTGTGGGGACGTGCGTTGTCGTGGTGCAGCACGATGTCCTCCACTGTCAAGTCAGGTCTTTTCCTGCGTATGGCCGCTCGAAGATTCCTCAATGTGCCTCTGTAGCGTTCGGACTTGACAGTTGTATGCGGTGGAAGAAACTCAAGCAGTATCGGACCACGGCAATCCCAAAACCATGTCAACATGACCTTGCCGGCTGATAGCCACAGTTTTGAACTTTTTCGTTGTGGGAGATGAGATGTGTTTCCAAACGCTGATTGCATCTTGGCTTCGGACGTGAAATGGTGGACCCATGATTCATCGCCTGTGATGATTCGATCCAAAAAATCCTGACCCTCCTCCTGGTATCGGGTGAGATGCAGCAAACAAGCATCAACACGAGCACCTTGATGTTCGGCCGTCAACTGTCGTGGCACCCATCTGCATGATACTTTGCGAAAGCCGAGCTGCTCGTGAACAATGTCGTACGCCGTCTCCTATGAAATGTCCAACGTTGCAGCAATTTCTCTCACAGTAATCCGCCGGTTCTCCCGCACCTGCGCTTCCAGAGCGGCAATGTTGCTGTCAGTCATGGATTCCCGCGGCCGGCCAGAGCGATGTTCGTCCAGCAGGTCCTCTCGTCCTTCTTTATAAGCCTTGCACCAACGTTCTACTGTTGGAGCTGCACGTTATGACCTCCGTACACCAACATGGATTTCGACTGCTTTCAGTCCTTCTGCACAAAGAAAACGCATAACATTCCGCTGCTCAAAAGAACTGGACGATGAAATGAGAGCCCCCATGTTGTTTGGACTGTCACGTCGCTAGTGCTTGGCGGATGCACACGACACTAACAGGAAACTTTAACAATTAAGCAAACAAAATTTTAGATATCGCAATTTTCTCATTTCTGCCGTCATTTTCGAGAAAAAAATACGCGATATTACATTTTGATCATCCCTCGTATTAATTGCTTATATTAGTAATTACATAGTAATTATTAAGTTCTATGTGCATGTATATCGAAGTTTATAAACAAAATTCATCAGATTTCTGCAGGTGCACCTTTTATGATACGGAGGATATCCAGTCTATATTCAATTTCGTCCCAGAGGTATAGAAGCAATTCGGGAGAAACACTAACGATGGCATTCGCAATTCGTATTCCAAAGTCTTGCTCATCCTGGATCGTGGCACCATAAAATCTATCCTTTTTGTACCCCCCCCCCCCCAACAAAAAAAAAGAAAAAAATGTCTAAAGGTGCAATATTTAGCAAATGCGGAGGCCACGGTATTGGTCATCACATCAGATCCACTTGTCGGGGAAACTTGTCATTTAAAGCAATGAGCACGTCACGATCCAGCGAGGTGGACCTCTGTCATACTGAAAAATGATGTTCGTCTGGGATGGTTCCAATTGGGGAAAGGAATACTGTTGCAGCATTTCTACATATGTGCTTCCTGTTACGGTGCTTTCCATGAATACGAACGGCCCAGTTGTCTAAGTTCAACATTAATCCGCACCACACATTTACTTTTGGACTTTCACGTGCTCCATGATTTCGTGTGGATGCTCACAGTTCTCAACACGAACATTAAGCGCTTTCACTGTTCCTGGCTTCATCCGGAACCAAAGAGAAGAGAAAAAAAATAATAAAAGGATCAGTTCAAGAAATCAGGATCTTCATCAGTTCTGTCAAGCAAGACTACAGTTTCTGCCCTTTTTCCTATGGTGATACCATTTTTTCTTTCACTGACGACGTTCCGAGACCGTGCGGATGACAATGGAAAAATTCAGGCAGAAACTTTCGAACGTACGGAACGAAAGTTTCACATGGCACTTGGGATAAATTCAATCAGATAAAAAGGCAGCCATTGAAATCAGAGCATTCCAATTAATACACCCTGTATATTAGAAAAACAAGGTTTAAAACTTCATATAACTCGAAAAATTCTACGGTTTAATTTTACCGCTATTATATTCCATCCAGCCTTAGTTTGCGCGAAATATGATGGACATGTTAATGGTTATGTATTGTTTGATTTTTGTTGTAACAATGTCCAACAATTGAAACGGCCATCAGATTTCGCGCAAGCTTAGCCTGGATAGATTATAATAATAAAATCGGTTTAAATCAAGACAACGGAGGATGCATGCTAAATTGCAACTTCAAAACCCGTTACAAGGAACACATAAAGGCAATAAGATATAACAGTAACTTCTCCATCATATATTAACTCAAAGAAATGATTACAAGCCCATATAAAAGACAATGCAAATTTTAGGCTCCATTAAACACAATCAATTCATCCTTTTACTTACACGGTGAGCGCAAATGACTGGAGCAGTTTTATAGTTTTATTATAGGTTTATTTAACATATCATCACGAATCTTTAACAAAATTAATGGACATGATCAGGAAAACTGCCATGGCCTCCACACTCCCCTGACTATGGCTTTTTATGTGCTCGTGTTGCTATTACTGGCTGATACGCCAGAAAAGCAGGATCGCATCACCGATCTTTTGCTCAAATGGACAGAGGCATACTTCATCGAGTATGGGATGAACTCGATTACACACTTTATATCTGCAGAATCACTAAAGGGGTACCCATATCCAGCACCTGCAACATGACAAAAAACCTTGATGAGTTTTAAAGTTTTGTGATGATATGTTAAATATTATACCTACAATAAAATCACGAAACCGCTCAAATAATTTGAGTTCATCTATATATCAAAAATTTAAAGAAAATAATTCCAAAATCAAACATGATATATAAAACTTTATGGAAATGAGTAAACAAAACATCCAAGATATTAATTATTATACACTGTCATATCAATGAATTATGACCAGCACCCCTTCAAGACACAGTTATGGTTCCCACAACAACGATTACACATTGCAAAATTTGCATAACAGGCTGAGAAAGCTTTAAAGCTGATGCATCAAACGGCAGGTGCACGAGCCTTAAGATGGATATACGTCTGGATTAAACGGACATCCAAAAAGGGATGATAAGAGGCTATCGCAGCAAGGGTGGCACCATCTCCGAAAGGGCGCGATTTGTGAACTGTTAACGGTCCGCTGTAGTGAAGGTGTACAAAGCGTGGACAGCAGGGACAGAAATCGCGTCCCAACGCCATCACTGTAAAGGGTCACGAGTCATCGACTAACGGGATGAGCGGCGCCTACGACGACTCGTAAAAGGTGACAGGATCACAGTCCTTCAACTGACCACCAGATTCAACAGTGGTGCCAACAGACGTGTATCCGACATTACCGTTGAACGCACCCTGCTACGGATGGGCCTGAACAGTCGACGCATGCTTGCTGCACCCATGTTGACTAGGGGTCATCGTCAACGACGCCTAGACTTTGCACTTGAGCACCGCCATTGGACCACAGACGAGTGGGCTAAGGTCGCCTTCTCCGACGAGTCAAGGTTTTTGCTCCATAAGATTGACGGGCGATGGCGAGTGCGTCGTGAACGCCATGAAAAGAGACTGCAGGAGGCTATTGTGGGCCGGAACAGGCTAGTGGGGGTTGTGTGCATGTGTGGGGGATCTTCTGTTGGGAGCAGTTAGATCCACTGATTGGTCTAGAGGGCAATTTGAATGCCTGTGGTTATCTGTCAATCGTAGCGGACCAGGTGCACCCGTACATGCTCACGATGTTCCCCCAATGTGATGATGTGCTCCAGCAGGAAATGCAACCTGCCACAAAGCACGTCTCCTTCTGGATTGGTTCGAGGAACACTCTACTGTCTTTCGAGTGCTCCCTTGGCCCGCTAATTCGCCGGACATCAATCCAATCGAATATGTGTGGGAGCACCTTGATCGCCATGTACGGCAGCTGGGCCCTCCACCTATGACTCTCGAAGTTCTGTGGACAGCGCTTCAAGCGGAATGGACTGCCATACCATCGGACAAATACCGCGCACTCCTTGCGTCCATGCCACGAAGCTTAACAGCAGTTATAGCGGCGAAGGGTGGCTACTCCCTTTACTAAGCGGGTGGTCATAATTCCGTGATATGACAATGTATACCCTTTGTTAACAATCATTTTATCTTCATTGAATTCAAAAATTCGGAAAAATCTCTATACTCTGTTCAACTAAAGTCTGACTGAGCGTGTCCAATAAAATTTCATATTTTCAAAAGGACACACCCAGTCAATCTTTCGTTAAAAGAGTATTTGTCCAACATCTATAGACCTCTGAATATAATCTCATGGTTGAAACGCGTAAGGTAATAATGAACAAGTTGAGAATGTGTGGTACTGAATTATCAGAAAAACATCATTACATTATTTGCGAAGTCTATCGTTCTGTTACCAATTTTTTTTTTGAAGATTTTGATTTTGACTTCAGATTCGGATAGAGCATCAAATATAAGTAAAAGTTATAGCAGGCACACATGTCCTATCTATCGGGGAACATAGCTAAATCGGCGGTCAAAGTATAGATATTAAAACTCTGAAAATCTACGTTCCTGCTACGTTGACTTTTTTAAAACCCGATTAAGGTTTATAAATTTGTTCTTCATTTGTTTACTTCATTAATGTGCTGATTCATGCTATCTTCAGTATGAAGTTTTTCATGCCTTTTAGAATTACAATAATATGAGAAAGATTTTTCACAAAATTTACATTTAAACGGTCTCTCTTCAGTATGCAATCTCTCATGGTTTATAGCATTAAATGAACATGTGAAATGTTTTTCACAACATTTACACTTGTATGGTCTCTCCATAGTATGTATTCTTTCATGTTTTATAACGAGTGAAGAACGTGAAAATGATTTTTCACAATATTTACACTTGAAAGGTCTTTCACCAGTGTGTAATCTCTCATGCCTCCTAACATCTGCACAACACATGAAACCTTTTTCACAATATTTACATTTGTAAGGTCTTTCTCCAGTATGTAATTTCTCATGCCTCCTAACACCTGCAGGATATGAAAAGCATTTTTCGCAATAATTACACTTATAAGGCTTCTCTTCAGAATGAGTTCTCTCGTGCTTTTTAAAATTCGAAGGATGCGAAAAAGTTTTTCCACAATGTTTACATACAAAAGGTCTTTCTCCTGTGTGGATTCTCTCATGAGCTATCAGAATTGATGGAAATGGAAAGAACTTCCCGCAATATTTACACGTGTACTGCCTGGTTACAGTGCATAATCGCTTATAAGCTAGATCTGTAGAGCTGTCTGGATACACCAGAAATAAACTCGGTGTATTTGCAGAAGCACAGATATTATATTCACGACAAGTTAAATATGTTCGTGAAGTAAATAAAACATTTCCGCTCATAACGTCTAAAATAATAGTAAAAATGTCGTTAGTTATACCGTCTATTAGATATGCAGGTGCATTTTTCTCATGCTCTTCGTTTGCTAACAGAAATTCTGCTGAATCTATCTTCGTATTTAACCATTCGCCCTTAATTAAACCATTTAAATGTTTTTCACATGTACTCATATATTGCGCATACTTACGAGTAACATTATTATACCCAAGTACTATGTTTGATTCGTTAGAAGAAGCATGGATTTGGCATTCTGTACTATCATCGTTTCTTTCAAACGAAATGAACAAACTTTCCGTCAACATCTTCAAAATAAACGACAATAAATCTTCAAGGACAGGCCAAATATTTTCAATACCACTCTTGTGATGATATCGTCCAAAATTGGTCCGTGACTTTCATTCTGTACTGAATCGTGTTATATTTAGGGATTCATCAAATCATGAAACGTCTGAAAGTAAAAGAAAAGTTAAATTTAATTATTTTTAACAATACTTGCGAAAATGACAGTTATAAATTATTTTAAAGCCAAAACATTTATCTATACTAGGAAAATTTATTTTTATAGAAACGTTTACAAAAACACATATCAGTTGTATGGCAAATTTGAGATGAATGACAATGAGTATAATTTAAGGCGCATTCATCATGCACGATCTATTTACTTATCCACTCTATTTACTCCGTGGAGTGCGCTCAAGCGTTCGTCATGCAAACATAGAGCGCTCCATCGTATTCGTCATAGCTGGAGTGCACTCAATTTACTCCTTTCCAGCATTTAGAGCGCGCTCTAAACGACCCAGGTCGTCAGTAGGTGCAGATAGTAGGTACACAATCACGACAAAAGAAGTACATTACTTTTTTGACACGACAACTGTGAAGTTTTCGGTGGGGAAATCCCTATCATACTAGAAATAATTAATGTGCATAATTTTATAAACAAACTGTAAATGTAATCATGTTTATTTAGCATACACTCGCAGTACTTTAAAGCGTACGTCCAGTCCTTTGTTATTCCTCAAATGAACCTTTGTGGAATAACAAATATGTTGTAAATAACAAAGAAATGTACTTCTTTGGGAATAACAAAGAACTGCACAAAAATATGTTGTAAATAAAGTTTCAAAGTATCCTTCGACATACAATATTCTTCGCTTTGCATTTTGTTGCCCATAAAGTATTACTAATGCAAGAATTTCATCCTCGCTGCTGTCTTCATTTTCCATTGAAGCTTTTACGACGGATTCAGTCAATAAAATTGATGAAATGATAAAACGGTCAGCTATCATAAAATTGTTCGCTCTCTACGCTCTACCCGTCCGTCATCGATGCATAAAACGGACCAGAAAAAGAGAGCTCTAAGAAATGAGCTTGCACTTGTGACAACATTAGAAGTAAAAAGATCGTGCATGACGAATGCGTCTTTAATGTCCTTCAGGAACTTTTTACATGGGCATGCCATACAACTATAAAGTCGCGGAAAAAACTCCAACAAAACTGTAAAAACATTTAATACAGTTTTTCTCACAATCGTACTCTACTCCTGCAATCTTATTTAGCTCTCATGGACTGGCACTCCCTCCTGTCCTCTTCCACTGATATCGATTCCTTGTTTGTTTTCTTCTTATCTCAATTTCAATCTGGCTACAATAGATACTTTCCTTTCTATTCCTCGGCCCCCGCTTGCCTCCCGTTAACGCTCGTAAGCCCTGGATCACTCCCGAGTTACTGACACTTATAAAAAAGAAAAATGCTCTATATCGGAAGCTCAGGAAGAACCCTACTCCTTTTCTTCTGAACAAATTTAAGAGTTATTCAAACTTCGTTAAAAATAAAATCACCAAGGAAAAACAATCTTATTATAAGGCACTTTTCCTGCGCCTTTACTCCAGTAGCGACAAATGGCGAGTTCTGTCAGATTTATTCTCTAGCCCCGGCCCCTCCCATTCTCCTTTCTCTCATCCCGACTCTGTGTCTTCTTCCTCCCTCACCAACTTTCTCCAAGTTTTACTACCTCCCTCTCCTTCCCCTCCTCCTTTAACTTCCTATCCTTTCCATGCCCCCAGCTCTTCCTCCAGTTTCTATATTGCCCCCACCTCCCCAGAGAAGGTCTCCGACATTATCAACCAACTTAAGTGTTCCCCCACGCCTGACTCCCTTGGTTTTCGGTCCGACATTATTATTTACTTAAAACGCGAAATTGCTCTTCCTCTATCTATTATTTTTAACTATTCAATTTCATTAGACACCTTTCCTAGTGCTCTAAAACTCCCCAGAATCGTTCCTATTTTTAAAAAAGGCGACCCCCACTCAATTTGCAAATTATCGACCTACCCGTATTTGCGAAAATCCTTGAGAAACTTTTATTCATACGCTTCTCTAACTTCATCATTGATCATAACTTCCTTAGTCCTCTTCAGCATGGTTTCTCCCCCCATCGCAACACCGAAACGGCCTGCTATGATCTACTAGATTTTATTTCATCTGAAATGTCGCACAGCAAATATGTTGCCTCCATTTTTGTCGATTAGTCTAAGGCCTTCGATTCTGTTCCAATTTCCTTATTACTCTACAAATTACAGACTTTTTATGGGATTCGTGGGCCACCCCTATCATGGCTCTCTAGTCTTTTATGTAATCGCAGCTATTACCTTTCTCATCTTCACGGAGTATCCTCTACCATCATTCGAAACTTGGGCGTTCCCAGGGTTCTGTTCTCTCCCCCTTACTCTTAATTTATTTATTAACGATCTTCCCCTCTCTCACTCGACGCTTAACTTAGTTCTCTATGCTGATGACATATCCGTTTTACTCTCCCACTCTAATATTGCTACCTTGCTTTCTGATATTAATATAGCTCTGGAGAGTTTGAGACTCTGGAGTAAAGCTAATTCACTGAAGATTAAAGCAGATAAGACTAAGGTGATGTTCTTCTTTCAACGAAACAAGAGAAATATCCCACACTCTCCTTCATTTCACCTAGGCAACTCTGTTATAACAACTTCCTCCACTTTCACCTATTTGGATCTGACGCTGACACATGATTTGTCCTGGGATGCCCATATTGATTCCCTCTTGAGTAAACACAATAAGAAGCAGGGTATTATTTCTCGATTTTACTATCTACCCCATAACATCCTCCGGCTACTTTATTACTCCTGGATCCACTCGGCTCTATGTTACGGCATTATGTTTTGCGGCTCTACTTCAGCTGGCAACCTTCTCAGAATATTTAGGCTTCAAAAGTGGTTCTTACGAACCCTACTGCACGTCCCTCGATCCTCTCCTGTATCCCACTTATTCTCCTCACAAGGTATTCTTACAATCCATAAAATTTATGTTTTTCCCTTTGCTCTTTCATTTATAAAACCCTGAACTCTTCCTTAATTTTAACTACCTCCCCAACAATACTAAGGAACTCGGACGTCCATCCCTATAATACCCGTAACGCAAACGCGATACGACCCCCAGTCTCATCATTAAAGTACCGCAACAGCAGCGTCTCTTATTCAGGAATACAAAATTGGGCTATTCTTCCCGAAGAGGTACGACTCCTTACCCCATACGCTTTATTCCGAAAAGCTCTTCGGAACTTTTGCTTCTCCCACCTGCCACTGAAGGCTAATGTCAAATAACCTTGTTTTGGCCTCCATTTTTATGCTATTTCTTTGTTTATTTATCCTACACCAAAATTTTCTTTCATAAGCACGCCGATTTTCTTCCTTCCTTTCGTTAAGTATTATTTTAGTTGCTGCAACTGTAATCATGTTAGAAACACGTTAGAAGCTGAATGTAACGGGTTCAACCGGACTGGTTTTTCTGATTTACTCTTCTGCTAAGTATCCATATTTACCACTCAATTTTTATTTGCCTACTAGAAGAGGTACCCGGCGTTGCCCGGGATAATTACACTTGCACAAACTTTTCCTTTCATTGTTAGCCATGAGACATATATTGTTGATCCCTGCCTTGTGTTGGTGCATTGCGTGTTGATACCATTGTTGATACCTATTGTTGTACAAACTTTGCCTTGCAATGTTGGTCATGAGATATTTCTCATTAATATGCCTTGCCATAACCATGAATATCGATTTTTTATCGATATTTATTATTTTTCCGAAATCTGAGGTAGACAGTGACCTTCCTCATGCTTTGAAGGTCATGTATGCGAAATTTTATCAAGATCGGAATAAAACTGTAGATTTGTATAAAAAACGTACAGACCCACAGACAGACCCACAAACATCCTTCTTTATATATATAGATTCCTACTTCGATTGTACATTCATCTTATGGTTGTATTGCCTGATGGGACCTAACTCGTCGGTCTCGCTACCATACTGGCCCCAGCATTGCATGTTGCATTCTTTTTCCTCATAAATAAATAAATAAAAAAAAAGCACGAAACTTATTCGGTCATCACGAAATGAATGAGAGTTACCACCATTTACAAGAGATGCTCAAAGTGAGAGACTTATTTTTAGACACTTATTGTACGGCGAACTGGCCAAAATATACAGTGAGATTGTAGCACATGCCGTTTTAGTTTCTTCCTAGTACATGGCCGCTAGTGTAACCACGATATCGTTTAGATTTCCTCAGAGGTAAAGGTCTACATGTATTAAATCAGAAGAAACGTACGAGGAACTCAAATGCACATCTTCGTCTTATCCAGCGTACTTGCAAATTCTTATCCGAGTAGGATCGTACGCCTTGATGAGTAGTGGGCCATCTTGTTGACAGGAATAATCAAAATTTTCATGAAATCCGTAATTCAATTCAATTTCGAAAAAACTTCGTAGATGTTATCTGCTAAAAACGTGTATACATTTTTTGGCGGACTCTGTATTATAAACAATGTTTAACTATTATGAATGTTTTATTGCTCATTGCTTTTTTTTACAATAGAAAAACTAATAGTGTCCTTCCATTTCCTACACATTAGTGTGCCCTATAAAAGATTTGAAATTGACGTCAGGATAACAATATGAGTGAGTTAATTAAAATTATGTTGTTTATTAATGAATGATTACTCCTTATAAATGGAAAAGATAAAAGAATAAATAAAAATAAATAATAACTGAAGTTCACCAATGAATAAGGATGAGAGTTTGAAGGAAATTGAAGAACTTGTAGATGGACGCTAGATGAACACCAAAAAAGTTTTAATGTAAGAGCCTAGAAATTTGCACCAGGAACAAGGGCGATGAAATTAATGCAGACAATTTAAATTATTCATCGGTAAATTCACTAGAACCACGAGTTGAACACTATCGAAACAAATTGAATGCAGTTGTCATAGTATTCGAAATTCTGAAAGAAAGATGACACGAAAACTATCCTCACCAAGGGAAAGACATCGTAACGTTGCTAAAAGCTACTTATACTCGTAATGGTGTTAAAATATGTTTCCGTCGCTGCAGATGCATGGCTTGTTTGACAAGCTTAAAAAAAAGCTCAGGCGCAGGCAAACAAAATCTTAAAGAAAACCAAAGAAGATATTGGAAAATCTTCTTGTCTTTAGTAACCATGCTTATTACATAACTGCCCTAGCTAATTGACGGCTAGGTTTAATCACCCGCGTTTCGGAAAGCTTTCGTGACCCCACTACCTTTATCAGACTTTTTGATGTGTTTGTTCTAACATGGTTAGACTATGCTTCAGTTGTATGGAACTGTCTTGGTACCAAGAACATAAAACAACTGGAAGGTATTCAAAAAAAGTTTATTCACATTTTACCGCGGCGCTTTTATCCAAACTGTGGTTTTTACGAATATCGTTTTTGTGCCTTCTTACATAATCACTTGCCGCTTCACTGGCGACGTCTATTCAATGACCTAGTTTTTCTGAAAAAATATTGTTTGTCAGATTTGGCTTCAGTTGATTTTGTTATATGTATGCGATTCAATGTTCCTACATATTTTCGTGATTACCAGATTTTTAGCTGTAATGATATTCGGTCCAAAGACCCATTAATTAGATAATAAACTTTATATGTTAAAATATTTAATGTTTTTGATCTTTTTTTCTCTTCAACTGAAAAATTTTGTAAAACTCTACAAACTTATTGTTTTCAACATTTTTACGATTGAACAATTTATTATTTTTTCTTTTTATCCCTTACATTGTCTTAGGCATATTGCTGTTCAATGTACTTTGTAAATTAAATTAAATTAAATTAAATTAAATTAAATCATGTCGTAATTCAAGCAAAAGCAAAATTTGGCCGACAGATAAAAGTCTAACAGTAACCCAAGAGCTAAAACCGCCCTTGTTATTGATGTCAAAGGATTCCCGATGTTCCCTTTCATGTTGGCTGACTCTTTATTAAATTTCTTTACCGGATCCTCTGCAAAATCCTTCCTCCTGACTTCCTAAGTCAAGAAGAGGACGAGAATGCAATGTTAGCTAATAATAATAGTGGCTGGGCTAGCACATTTTCTTTTCAAGAAATGAAAAATACACTCCAGATGTCCAGAAATAGGTACACGGTCCAGGTAAAATCTGGACAGACACTGAAAAAAAAAACTCTTAAAAACACAAAAGTTAACCTTATTAAAAACTTTTAATATATCATGGAAAACTGGTTTTATTCATAACACCTGGAAAGATGGGATCATTACCCAGTGATTTCGGCCTATCACCTTAACATCGTGCTTGGTAAAGATTTTAGAAAGAATGATTAATTTAAGATTAAATATGTTCATAGAATCGAATAAACTTCTCCCAAAATATTTGCTGGGATTTCGTAAGGGCCGAGAATGTAATTGAGCAGTAATGAGGCTTGTAGAATATATACATTTAAATTGGGGGAAAATAATTATGTGGCAGGAATTTTTATGGATATTCGCAAAGCGTATGATTCGGTTGATCATTCGATTATTCTAAAAAACACTGAAAGACTTGCAGATACCATGGTGCTTCACAAAATGGAAAACGAATTTTATAAGGAATCGTAGACTAGGCATCAAAACATTATCTAAAATTGTGTGGGCTTCCCAACATAAAGGATTACTCAATGATCTATACAAGGGGTCATCAACCTGGACCCTACTGCCCACTAGCCAATTCGCTTACAGTTAATGTCGATAAAACTAAATTCATATTCTTCTACCAACGAAAAAAACTTAATATTCCTATTAATCCTCCCAACTATTATGGCCCCCATCTTCTTAATACTACTAAGTCATTTAGATATTTAGGCCTTACTTTGTCTCACGACTTAACTTAGGATATGCACGTCGATAATCTACTCATAAAACTAAAAAAAAAAAAAAAAAAAAAAAAATCAAGGGATGATTTCTAGAAATCAATATATCCCAGATTATATTTTATTATTACTTTTATACTACTTCCTGATTCATTCTTCATTATATTTTATTATTATTTTCTGGAGGTCTTCTACTTCGTATAATCTTACTAGCGTCCTTAAATTGCAGAAATTGTTTCTTCGTACCCTTCTGAAATTAACTAAGCCTTACTCCGTTTTACACAATTTTGCATCTTTAAGAATTCTGATAATTAGTCAAATCTATCTCATTCAATTATGTTCTTTTATGTATAAATCTATCAATCACATGTTAATCCTTTCATCCTCTATCATCATACGCCAATATTCGGATGTTCATTATTATTCCACTCGAAATAAGACTGCGATCAGCCTTCCCTTAATTAAGAATAATTACGAACGCAGATATGTTTCGTATTCCGGGATCAGATGTTGGTTTCAATTTCCTACAATTATACTTTCATCATCACCTTACAATGTACGCAGGAAAGCAGTCAGAGCTTTTATACTCTTTAATTATCTATCTTGAATTTAAGTTATACAAGTCTTTATCACTGATTGTTATTTCCACTTAGAGCAGCGGTTCTCAACCTTTATAGTTCCGCGACCCTTTTAATACAATTCCCCATGATGTGACGACCCCGACTGTAATTTTTACCAATGGAAAATAATTGACCCCGATTTTGTACAATAACATGTTCTACATATTAGAATACAAACAAAAAAAAAACTTACTTCCGATGGTCTTAGGCGTCCCCTGGCAAATCGTTATTCGACCCCCGACGGGGTCGCGACCCACAGGTTGAGAACCGCTGACTTAAGAGTATTAATATTTTTTGTACCATGTTTGTTTTCGTTACCTGCCGGGGACCTACTTGTGGGCCTTATCGGCCATATGGATCCCGACTGGTAATTTGCCCATTAAATCTTTAATAAAAAAAAAATAAAAAAACCTGACGAAACACATAAAAGACACTCAGTATTAAGAAGGCTCATAGCTACTACCGGGGGGCCCACCAGGGAATATGCACCACCCAATTTTTAGATCCGTCTACGCTTTTAGGCCGACCACACTTTTAGAATGTAACCCCAAAAACCCAGCCCCTGTTTTATCTCAATCCCCTTCACACTTTATCTAAATCCCCTAGTTTAGAATCTTCTCTACAGATGGCGATATAGTACAGTGCTTTGGTCCAAGGTCTATAAAAGAGCTTTAAAAAGGTCTTTTATAGACCTTTTTAAAGCTCTTTTATAGACCTTGCTTTGGTGATTCTGGCTTCCGTTGAAAGGGGAATGCTAAAGATTTTCCTCTATTAGACTGCCACACCACCAATGGCAGAAAAAGTCATTAACCATGGTTTCTTGCCTAGTCAACGACCACCTTAATTTACAGATCACGATTGAGATCAAAGCTTCCGACCCTTTGATATTACTTTGCTGAGCATCTGCGCTGATTATTGTTAAAAGCGCGTTCAATCGAACCGCTTTAATTTTTTTATTATGTAATTCGTATTAAGTACTTAAGCACCGATAAAAACACATTCATAAACAGAAATTGCAAAATCTCCTTATGCGTTTTATTTAAATAACGTTCACGATGACGTCAAGAGATGGCGACATTCTTCTGGGAAGAATTCAATACAAATTAGAAATACAGTAACTGAATGCAAGGATTCGATTAAAATTTCAACCATACCACATACACAAATGAGGGATGGGGAAACGCTGATAAATTTTATCCAATATAATGTAGAACTTGGATTACCTATTTTTTTCCTCCTTCCTAGAATGCTTAGAACGATGGTCACTGCAGAATTCAATCTCCAGAAACAAGTGAAGTAGTCCCAGATAACATGAATCAAATACAGTAGCAACAGCGAAGTTATACTCCATTATATATTTTCCATGATATATGTCGTTAACTTTTTGCACTGCAAATTGTACATTTCAGCGTTGATTTGGAATTAATTAATGGGAACAAGATACATCATGGTCCTTTCCATCTTTCGAATCTTTTATACAAAGGAAGAAATTCAAGAGCTACATTCCATGTAATTGGCTGCGATAACGTGACGTCACTAAACGCTTTCCTTTGAAATTTCTCAGTTATCGATGTTAATGAGAAGTTGTTTTGTTTTATTGTTGTTGGTTTTTTTTATATTTTGCATTAAACATATAATGGATCTGAATAAGATTTTCTGTTAATTACCCATACAATTTCGTATCAAGAGGGAAACTATAAAAAAATTTCCTACCATCAAGGATATATGAAGGGGAGGCGACAGCTCACGTTTATAACAAATCCCCTTGGCGCCCTCTATGCATTATATCCGGTTTCAGTTTCAATTAGTTCAATTATTACCACCAGGGTGTTATCACTCGAGCGTCGATTTAGAAATCGTCTGCAAAATATCGTCTGTAAGAGCAGGATCCTCTGTATACTTTCCTGGCATGGCAAGCAAAATAATTTACGTTATGACAATGATTTATTAATTTGTGGAATTAATCAGTGTTGAAATCTATACTCTTAATTGCTTTACATATTAAATTAAACTGATATTATCGAAGAGGATTGATATAAGAATTTCTATTATTATTGAAGAAGATGAGCAAGTAAGCCTATCGTTTCACTTCTTATTGGATCTGCATTAATCGTATTTCTGATAAATTCGTAACATGTTTAGAAGGAAAAATGGGGGAAATTATTGTGCTGCAAAGTGGTGCAATAATTCACAACAGGAAAATAGGAATTTGAGTTTCTTCCGATCCGATTCCCCAAATCACCAAACAGGTAATGTTTTTATATGTAAAAAACTAAAATATGTAGCAGACATAATGAACTACTGTACTGTCAAAAGTAAATTTTCCAACAGTCGCTTGACATAACTAGCTAATTAAAGAAAATTATTTTATTTCAGATGTAAAAAGTGGTTACAAGCTACAGATGGGAAGAATTGTTAGAAAAATCTGCAGTTTTTCTAAATAAAGTCTACCGAATATGCAGCACTCATTTTGAAAGTAAATACTTTAGCAGCCAATTAAACAATAGATCAATAAAAAATGCCTGCCTAAAATTTTTTACAACAAATCATCATGTAAATATAAGTACTCAAGGTAATTAAAGGTTTGTCAATAATTTAATTAATACGTATATTATGAGAAAAAAATATTACTTGCTATAAAAAATGCAGCTAATATTTTGAGTGATTATTATAATTAATATTTTAATTATTATGAAAACATAAGCTAATTTTTTTGTAATTATTACAGATAATGAACCAATAAATACTCTTTTACCCGTCCCAGGGCTTTCATTACAAATGAGTAGGAATTCTAAAGAATTAAAAATAATGCATATGAAACAATGAGCGAAAGAAGTCCTGAAGTGGGCCCCCTCAAAAACAAACATGTGAAGTTTCAAACTTTTATTATAATTTGATAATGATTACTGGACTATTAAAATTCCCAAAATATTTTTGAAAAATTTCCATTTGTTAAAAAGTTATAAACAAATACATTCTTTTTGGTACTATAAAATTATCTTTAATCTATATCAGGAAAATGAGGAATCAAATGCGGGTGTAAATTCTGCTACCTTAGAAATCCAAACTTCACCTATGAAACAACAAGGTATTTTTTTTCTTTAAGTAAATTTTTAATTTCTTTTCCTTTAAGTAAATTTTTAATTTCTTTTCCTTTCTTAATAAAATGAAAGTTTTATTACGTAATTCAAATACAGTATATATTTTACGTGTCCACGTGTTAGATCAATCGTATTTAAATGATCCTTTAGGAATCAATTAATTAGGAACCTTTTACTAATTAGCGCCGATTCTGTCTACATCTACTCATGTAAGGCGTGGATTCCACATGCGTAAAAACAACGGCAGAAACCACAAGGCAGAAAATGTTCTGATGTCAGCTCCTGCTTTCGTCTTGCTGCCTGACAGAAAACTCCTGTTTTTTTCGAGTTGAGTTGAGTCATAACTTACAAAGATAAGAGAATTTTCTGTCGGGCAGAAAGAAGAGAGCAGGAAGTGATGTCAAAACATTTTCTGCTTTGTGGTTTCTGCCGTTGTTTTTACGCATGTGGAATCCACGACTAACTCTTTTCAGTTTCTGTTTAATGTAATCATAGCGAATAGAATTAATATGTGCGATTACTCTCGTAGCAACTAATGCTAAAAACCAGGCGAACGGCGGATGTGCGAAATAACAGCGCTGCTGTCGATTATACCAACTTCGTAGCGTTTTTTTTTTTTTTGCTTACTGCAAATGGGAATTTTACGTTTCGTTTTAAGTTTCTGTCGTATATTTTATTGTTTCACTATTTATAAATGATGAGCTTGTTATTGATCTAAGGAGTTTAAATGATTAATTTAAATTTAAATGTGTTCAGTCCTTTTAATGGGGAAAATCGTAAAATTAATAAAAACAAAAAAATAAATAATAAATAAAGTCACCAATCTTGAAAAACGATGAAGAAACTTGTGAGATGGAAGAAAACTCAAAGGATGTAGTCTATTGAAGATGTTGTTGATAGTAGAAATAAGCCCAGTCTATTGAGGATGTAGATGAAGTCTTGTGAAGATAATGTTGATAGGGAAAAACCGATAATCTTGAAGGAAGTGTTGTTTTTGAGATACAGATGAAATTTTGAAGAGGGCGATTCAAATATTTGGGATAAAATTTATATAAAAAAACGTTTTCAAGAATATTTCTCATCATAAGTTGGATTATACATTTCTGAATGGTGAAAACAGTTGAAATAAGAATTTAACAATTGATATTAAGGTGATGAAGCTAAGTTGGTTGTAATTGTTGGTTATGATTGTTGGCTAGGGTGATTGTTGTTTAAAAGTAGTGTCCATTTATTGTTTATCTCTATTGATGGTTTGGCTAAATTTGTTATTTATAATGATATTTATTGTTTCTTTAATTAATCTTTTTTTATAATTTTCTTCTTTTCCAAATCTTTTTTTATAATTTTCTTCTTTTCCAATGATTTTTGTGTTATTCCAATCTGGTGTGTGGTTTTCTTTGATACAATGATTTGCTAAATGGTTGTTTTTGTCTTTGTGGCGAAGTGCTCTTTCATGTTCTTTAGCCTCCTGTAAATACGGATCATTAGCCTCCTGTAACCGGCCGAGGGGAAATCAACTGCCCCCTGTAACCAAATAGGTTGGGGTATATATCAATTATTTACCCCCGGAGGGGGACGTCGTAGACAGGAAAACAGTGACCAATGAGCCTCATTGAATGAGGCCCGAAGCGCCGAGAGTGGTAAAAGTTTGCAAAATTTAAAGGTAGTTTTTTTCCACAGATTAAGGAGAAAACATTAAAAATTTGTTTTTCTCCTTAAATCTGTGTTTTTTTCCTTAGATAACCTCTCTCAATATACGGTGGGTCGTTCATCACTGGAACTACTTTTAGATTTGGTCACGTAATCTGAAAAAAGCGCAGCTTCCTGAACAATCGACGGGAAAGAAAACGCGCGCCAACAATTGAAATGAACAAACGCGAAAAACGCAAAACGCCGTGGTCAGATAGTTCAATTTAACCTTCATCTGTATCTCAAAAACAACACTTCCTTCAAGATTATCGTTTTCTCCCTATCAACATTATCTTCACAAGACTTCATCTACATCCTCAATAGACTGGGTTTATTTCTACTATCAACAACATCTTCAAAAGACTATATTCTTTGAGTTTTCTTCCATCTCACAAGTTTCTTCATCGTTTTTCAAGATTGGTGACTTTATTTATTATTTATTTTTTTGTTTTTATTAATTTTACGATTTTCCCCATTAAAAGGAGACTGAACACATTTAAATTTAAAATGAGCTTGTTATATTGTGTTCTTAGTGTAATTTGCATATCATTTGTTAAGTTTAAAACATTATTTTTATTCGTATTTTAAAAAATTTACTCGTGCACGTACTTTATGACAGCAGATAAGCCTACTTCATTCCTTCGGCGGTTACCAAATATCCGATTGTCGCCGTCGTTGTTCTGAATATTACCAGAATTAAGCCCGTTTTGAATTGGAACAGATTCGAGTTTCAATGAATTTCGTTTTAACTGAACGGCAGAATTATAGGAAAAGAAAATGAACTGAGCACACTATGCTGTTCGCATTTGGATGCAGGATCTTCGCTGGCAAACGGCAATCTACTGCTTTTAATCGATTCTGATTTGTAGAAATCTATGAAACGTGAAGTTTCTATCGGATTTCTTATTTACACATCCAAACAGAGAACAATTTAAAGGCATTCTGATAGGAAAAAAGCAAGTAAACTCTTACGTTATGTAGAATCGAAAGTGGTTGCGACGGGAAATAACTTCTTGCTCCGCTGATTCTCCTGAAGGGACGAGAGGGCCAGTTTTCAATCTATCGAGGCGTTTTTCTTAATAAAATTTTAGGATAAATCGAAAATTTTTGAATGATATGTATTTTATTATCCTGGATGCAAAATAAAATAAAGTCGAATTTTTTCCGTTCAGTTTTCCTTTAAGAAACAGTAAATAACTAGTAAGAAGAAGAAAAAAAATCATGTTTGAAAATTAATTTTAAAACTACAGTTAACCTTTCATCTTTTTCCTTGTAAACGAGCATTAAGAACCTGCGACTCGCTGGTCAAAAACGCACGCAGTGACATCTTGCGGATGCGCCAGAAAACTACGCAAGTAATCAGACTTACTAATTATATTCGTTATGGTATAAGTGTTAATTATTTATACTTTATTTTCTTCGCAGTCTGCATCACTAAGTCACTTATAGATATCCTAATATAGGATCATATAACGGGATTATTTGGCCACTAATGAAATCTTTCTTTTTCTTTTGTCATACGGCTTCTTCAGTTCTTTGACCCCCCCCCCCCCCGAGATCTTATTCGTCGGTTTATCATACCGGATCTCGTGGGGAACAGGTTTTTTTTGTATTAATTAAATAAATAATTAAATATAGTCAAACTAAACAATTTAAAACAGAAAAGGGTTATTAGATGATTATTTTTATTTGGATTCTTACAAAATTAGTTTTTATAAATTTATTCATTATTTTTTTACTTCATCAATGTGCTCATTCTTGCTATCTTCTGTATGCAGTCTCTCATGGTTTATAGCATTAAATGAACATGTTAAATATTTTTCACAATATTTACCTTTATATGGTCTCTCCCTAGTATGTATTCTTTCATGTTTTTTAACGAGTGAAGAACGTGAAAATGATTTTTCACAATATTTACATTTGAATGGCCTTTCTCCAGTGTGTAATCTCTCATGCCTCCTAGCATCTGTAGAAAAAATGAAACATTTTTCACAATATTTACACTTGTATGGCCTCTCTCTTGTGTGTATTCTTTCATGATCTTTAACGAGTGAAGAACGCGAAAACGATTTTTCACAATATTTACACTTGAAAGGTCTTTCTCCAGTGTGTAATCTCTCGTGCCTCCTAGCATCTGTAGAAAAAGTGAAACATTTTTCACAATAATTACACTTATAAGACTTTTCGTCAGAATGAATCCTCTCGTGCTTTTTAACACTCGAAGAATGCGAAAACGTTTTTCCACAATGCTTACATGCAAAAGGTCTTTCTCCTGTGTGAATTCTCTGATGAGCTATCAGGTATGATGGATAGAGAAAGGACTTCCCGCAATATGTACATATGTGCGGCCTGATTATAGTAGTTTCCCGCTTATAATGTAGTGATTTTGGAGACTCAGTTAATGAGTTTTTGCTGTAAAACTGGTTTTCGACGCCACGAAAAACGTTATTATTCTTCACATCTAGCGCTTTCTTGAGTTCGGTCTGTTCACTTGTCTTATCATCTGTCGCACAGCCTGGATACACAAGAAATAAGCTCGGTCTATTTGCAGAAGCAAAGACATTATATTCACAACAAGTTAAATATGTTCGTGCTGTAAATATCGCATTTCCGCTCATAATGTCTAAAATAAGAGAAAAAATGTCGTTAGTGATATCGTTTATTAGATATACAGCTGCTTGTTTCTCATAATCTTCGTTTGCTAATAGAAATTCCGTTGAATTTTTCTTCATATTTAATAACCATTCGCATTTAATTAAACCATTTAAATGTTTTTCACATGTTCTCATAAAATTTGCGCACTTATGGGCAATATTATTATACACAAGTACTACGCTCGATTCACTAGAAGAAGCACGGATTTTGCATTCTGTAAAGTCGTCGTTTCTTTCACACGAAATGAATACAGTTTCCGTGAACATCTCCAGAATAAACGACAACAAATCTTCAAGGACACGCCGACAATGTTTAATGCTACTCTGATAATGATATCGTCCGGAACTGTCAGTATTTTCCATTCTGTACAGAGTTGTAGTATTATGAAATACCTGAAAGTAAAAGAAAAGTTAAATTTAATATTTTTAAATATTGACGACAACGACAGTTACAAATATTTTTTAAACGTTAGAAAAATAGTAATTTTGCCTGTACAAAGAAATTTACAAACTGAACATTTTAATTGTATGGCAAATCTGAGATGAATGATACCGAGTACAATTCAGTATTCTTCAGAGACTTTTCTGTATGGGCACTTCGTCCGATTTTTATTACTAACCGCCCAGAATATTCCGTCGTGTTTCTCTGGAATAATTCACTTATTACACTGTAGTAGGAGAGATCTTCAGTCTGCCATTAAAATAAACATGCACATACGCTGTTTCATTTCTATAATTAACCTTTATTCAATTATCTCATTAAAATTATCCCTTTGAAAATTTTATTTCAAATTTAAATACATTTTTATCCTTATGCAAGTACCAAGTAATTTTCTCACCTCATCGGCTGCAGTCGAAGCGTATCAAAATTTAACCCCGATCGATTTTCTAGTCATTATTATCGTTCATTTGTCATGACCACTGCTTTCCTTTTCCTGGTTGATTGTTTAGTAGTTAGTGTTGGAAGAGGTAAAATTCTATGTAAAATCTTTCATGGAGACAACTTACTAGGTCCTCGTTCTATGTGACTTGCTCCTGATTGAACATCAGTGCCTGGGGAGCGGGTAGCTTAGCAATCGAGCAAAAACATAGCTGAATCAACGATTCTAGGCCTACTCGAAAAAAGATGCTACTTGAAGCTTTTCGAATGTCTCGAATACCATGTTCTAGGCACTTGGTTTTTCTGTTTGCTGATCTTTAGGAGCTTCATTCGTTGTTGCAGCTTCAGCAATGACAAACGCATGATCGGGAATTTTCAAAAGGTTGTAAGGCATAATTTCACATGCTTCAAAGCCATCTTAATAATTCATATTGTAGGTTATACTACCACAAGGTCCCAATCTTCTCGTTGTTACATCATTGGATTTTATTCGACGTCTCAAGATTCTGGATGGGATCCCAAAATACTGGCTTGCCTCGTTAACGCCCATTTATTTATTGGAAACTGCAGTGATGGCTTTTTTTTAGATTATCAATAGTCCACTGACCTATTTAGGCCAGTTTGCTTCCGTATATATTGTCTCGGCATTGTCTAATAAAATTAAACAAAAATTTGAACATCTGAAAACAGGGGCATCATTCCCCGCATAATAAAAAGGCATCTCTTCCCCTTTGCAAATCCAAACTTAAATTTTTATTCTGACTTATCGATTAATGTTTCTTGTTTCATCTCGGCACATGTTAGATACGACAGTATTACTTTACATATTTATCAAGGAGATCAACTTCATACTCATTAAACTCAACCTTAATAAACCATTTACTTGCTGTATATCACTATAAGGGAGTCGAAATAACACTCACCGAAGCAGGTTTTCTTGATTTGTAGGCGAGCAAAGAACCCGACGCGAACCATATTTTCAGCAGTGAGGTTTCCAGACATGCATAATCGATTTCAATTTTTGTAGCTCCACCTGTTAAGTATTTCTATTTTTTAAAGCAAGTGGGGCATCTCTCCCACTGGGGCATCTTACCCCGACTCACCCAAAGAAGTTCTCGTTCGTAAGGTCTCATTGCAAATTTTACAAAAACAGCTGAAAATGGAGCCAGTGAAACTCTACGAAGTTTTCTTACTAACATCCAGAAGGAGGTTCAGAAACGCTTTGGAAAAATTGAAAAGGTTAGAAAATATTATATTATATTGGTTATCTTAAAATTGTGACACTTTTTTAAACTTATTTGCAATATTTCTTTAAAAGTCAACTTCTTCGCTAATGCGACATTACTTGATGGACGCTTTAAGAAAGCTGACTTCAACAATCATTTGGCAGTCAATCAGACAATTTGCAGGCTGTCAAGGGAAATGAAGGATTGGGACAACTTTTCTTCACAATTGTCAACTCATTTTGGAACTTGCGAATGCAGAAATTAAAAGAAACGACTGACACTGCAGATGATGATAATGGCATCCCAATTGAATTTCGCCAGTATCTAAACTCAAAATGTGCAGATATGCTCACAGATCCTCTTGAGTACTGGAAACGGCATCAGGACATTTATCCTAATGTTTCAAAGTTAGAATTAATGTACTTGACTGTTTGTGGCACATCAGTGCCCTGTGAACGTTTATTTTCACGGGCAGGTCCTTTTTATGACTAACAGAAGAAATAAGCTGGAGAGAAATCGCTTATCAGAATTGTTGTTTCTAAAATATTTAACAAAGGAAGAGTGGGGACTTGAGTAAAAGCAACAATTCGAAATAAATTAAAAAAAAAATTCTTTCTTGTGTGAATTCATTGTGTAATTGTGTATTTCAACTTGATATCGGTCAGTATCGGTCAGCCAAAAGTCGCAGGGGGCCAGGTCAGGAGAGTAAGGAGCCTGTCGTACCACGGGAGTCTGGTTTTTCGCCAAAAAAGTCTGAATCAAGTTTGTTTTTGAGGCGCCAATTGCGCAATACCTTAAGATCCTTAAGTATCGATGTATCAGTATCGGACTTTTTGGTATCGTACGTAGAATCAGTATCGCGATACTTTATGGATATCGATCATCACTAGTCCGTACGCTTTGTTGATAGACCCGATCTTTCAAATATCCCCGAGCCAAAAATCGCACGGGTTCAATTCCGGAGAACGTGGAGGCCACGGATCTAAAAAAAACTTCTAGAGATCACACGATCATCTCCAAAGTTGGCACGAAGCAGTTCCTTCACTTGTCGACCAATATGAGGAAGTGCTCCATCTGGCATGAAGATAGTGGTTTCCAAGCATCGTCGTTCTCGCAAGGCAGAAATCACATGCTGTGCAAGAAGTTCACAATACCGAGCACTTGTCACAGAACATCTTACAGGACCTCGTTGTGTCAGTTCCTCATAGAAAAAGGGGCCTAGAATAAAATCTGCGGTGAATCCACACACAACAGTCACGTTTCAGAATGCAATGGCTTTTCATGCACGACATGGAGGAGCGAGGCATCCTATATGCGGCAGTTCTGCGTGTTCACCGCTCCTTCTAGGGTCAAATGCGCTTCGTCTTACCACAGAATGTTCCGCGGCCACAGGTCATCAACAATCATCCTCGCCAGAAAGCGATAAGCAAAGTCAGAGCGTTGAGAGGGATCCTGAGGTTTTAGCTGTTGTGCCAGATGAATCTTATATGCACAATGTAGAATGGACCGCAAGACCTTTCGCACCGTGGAGCATGGGATGGACAATTCGCGTGCTGTTGCTCGAGCACTTGTTGGAGAATGTTGAGAAGAGGAAGCTGTGTCCACCACTGCAACAACCACGTCCTCAACAACTTCGTCTGCTATCTTGCGCCGTCCTCTTTCTGGTGCGACAACCAACTCGCCAGTCGATTCAAATTTCTTTATCATTTTTCGTAACCCAGTATCTTCGCTGTCTTTTTAGACGAAGATATGCTCCAAATGCGCTGGACTACTACTATCATTCTGGTAAAATAACTTTACCAACAGTGCGCGTTCTTTCTTGCTTAAAACCATGATCTTTCGTGAAAGTTTTTTACTAAACATAATATAATGAATGTATCAATCCATTCCATTCTGCGTATGTTGAGTTTCTAATTTGAATAAACTTTCTGCTAATAAGGCCGATATGGAGAACAAACATGTCTATCTATGATCTTGAAGTTTATATCAAGTATGTAAATACAGGGTGTAAATTATCTCCTTCAAAGAAACTACACTACGATGTAGACGAAATTCAGGCGATTAAAGTGATATAAGACACTTGGGGGTTGCAAATCGCAAGCAACGCCGTAAATTGAACCTCAAACTACTTATATATATTCAGTCAACTCATCTATGATAAATAATTACTGAATATGTAAATATGTACTACATGTACTAAGTAGCTTCTAAAAAAGAAGCAAATTAAACCAAAACCAAATTTAAAAAACAAAAACAAACCGAACTCCTGTATGATATACGAATATGAAAATGACATCGTGGCATAACTTCCGCTAGCGATAATCAGTGACAGAAAGCAGACGATTACGTTAACGCTAATAAAGAACAGCTTAAGATCGGATAAAATCTATAGATGTCCAATACGATGTTAAAAGTAAGCAAGAAACGAAAACACTTAACATTGACCATTAAACAAAAGGTGGAATTATTAAGAAAAATTGATGACGGAATACCCGCGAAAAAGTTATGCTGTGATTATAACATTGGATCTTCTACAGTTTACATCAAAAAGCAAAAAGCTCAAATACTGAAAACTTTTGCGGAAAGTGATGCGCCAACTGTGTTGGAGAAAATAAAGACATTACATCAACCAAAATCTGCAGACGTTGATAAAGTGGATTAGACAGAGACGAAGTGAAAATTTTCCTTTGGACCGATCGATTATAATGATGCAGGCCAAATAATTCCATGTGAATATACTACTTGATGATACAACAGATTTAAGCAGAGCCATGGACTAAAACTGAAAAAGGTATGTGGTGAACAACTCTCCGCTGATCACAGCTGCTGAGGAGTTTGTTCATGAATTTGAAAAGTTAATTGCTGATGAGAAATTATCCAGAACAAGTATACAACGCAGATGAGACTTCTTTATTTTGGCGATATATTTCAAGAAAGACGTAAACAACGGCAGATGAAACGTCAATATCGGGTTTCAAAGACTCTAAAGAAAGAATGACAGTTTTAGCATGCGCTAGTGCAAGTTACTTGTAATAGGAAAATCCCCCAGCTCTGAAAGGAGTCGAGGTTTTTCTTGTACATTATAGGGCAAATAAAAGAGCATGGGTAACTTCTGAACTGTTTCCAGACTGGTTTTATAATTGTTTTGGTCCAGAATCCCATGCAAATTGTCGGTAAGCAGGTCTTGCAGACGAGTGCAAAATATTGTTAGTTTTAGTTAATTGCCCTGCACATCCACGTGCAGAACTTTAAAAAAAAAAATAACGTGATTGCACTGTATTTGCCAATCAATGGATCAAGGAATACTTAGATCATTCAAGTGCAAATATAAGAAAGAATTTTTAATGCCCATGCTAGATGCTTTTAATAGTGATATGGGCATTCAGGCGTTCCAGAAGGCCTTCACTATTAAAGATGCACTGTGGAAGGCTGGGAAAGCATGGACAATCATGAACAAAGAAGTGTTTTTACATGAGTGGCACAAGTTATGGCCTCTCACCCACTTTTTAGAATTTGATGATGACACCCCCAACTTCAGAGGTTTTGTAATTTCACAGGAAAAACAGCTAACGTGCACTTTGTATCACGACTTTAATTAGGGTAATTAGCAGATTAACCAATTATAACAACCTGTGCTTATCGTGTATAGAGAAAGGAGGAGGGATGAAATGTTTGTAGAAATTATCAATCAGATTTAATTCGCTTAAATGAAAAGTAACAATAATTAATTGAAATTCTCAGATCAATACATGCGAAAAACGGAATTCATTAAGAGTTCATGAATCTGGGTCCTCCTTCGGGGTCCGGTTGTTGAGATCGGTAGATGAGCCTAGATGCTGAATTGCTGATAGCAACAGTATCGCTGGGAATCACTGGAATCCGTCACTGCTACTAAGGGAGGCGGCGACCCTACAGGGTTCCAAGGAGCGTAGCCCAACTCTATCAATAGATAAGCAATAAATAGATATTAGCTTAATTGGCTAAGTAATCGAGTATGGTGGTCAGAGAAAAAGATTGACGTTCTTAACGAGAATAGTTCAGGCTAGGCAGAAGAGAAATTAAGATATTCACTTATCAGTCTGTTTAAGCCTATCTTACTTATTTTAAGCCACCAAAAATAATCTTAACAGAATACCCCTTAACGGCGACGCAAAAGCCGAGCGCGGCTCGCAGCTAGAGATCTCCGCCCGGTGCGCGCTCGCGAGGCAGTCGTCGTCCGCTGGCGGGTTGGCTGGGGCGCTCGGTATGGCTATGCTGTCGTCCTCCGATGTATTGCAGGGGAGAAGCGTCGAGTCCAGTGGCGGGGCCTTATCCTCCTCAATATTCGTCGGACACGTATCCTGGAGCGTTCTTTGCTCGGCTCCTGTTATATGTGGGGCAGTCGCAGTCGCAGTCGCGCTGGCGGGCGGGCTGCTGACGTTGCCGTCTTTGTCGTCGTTGTCGGCTGGATCGGTTGAAGCGTCCGGGCTGAAGCCTGTCACCGGTTCAGAAGAATTTTCCCGCTTCTCCAAACCTTCTCTTGCGCTTGACCCCTCTTCTTCCTCACGTCTCACTTCTTCCTTAGGGCTTACAGTTGCCAGGGTCTATGAAGAGGAGTGGCGAGAAACTCCGTTCGTCGCGGGCATGTCGTTCTCTCGTATTCACAAATGCGCTGGGCCGAATTATAAAAAGTTCGTTCGCAATATTTAGAGTCAAATTCACTTCCCTGGATATGGGACGGAACACGGTACCTTCGGGCCTTCCGTGTTGGCTCCTTTACGGGCTGCCTGGTCGAAGCACATGGACCGTTCGCTGTTTCACGGCTGACCTCCCTTCGACGTCGGCGGAGAGCTCTCCTTCTCCTCGGTCGGGTTTTCCTTTCCTTCCTCATAGAAAAGTTCTTCCGTCCATAGTCGTTCCGAATTCTCCTTCCCCACAAAAGTCGTTCGCGTGCTCGCTCATTTTTCCATTTTTCCTCGGAGCACGAAATATTCCGACTATCCGCTTCAAAATTCAAACTTCTCTGTCCCTTTCTTCTTACCTCCCCTTTTCTTCCAATCATTTGTCCTTTCGTAATTTTTTTCTCCCAACGACGATCCGATTTCTCTCTCTTCACCTCATTGGTTCTTCCATTATCATTTCTAGGGGACGGGCAGCTATTCTTCTTAATTCCCCTATGCATTCTTCTTTTGTCTCCTTTTCCTTCTGTTTTCTCTTTTCGTGTTTGATCGTTCTGTTTTCTATTTATTTATAGCTGTTTCTTCGCTAATTCGGCTGACACTTTGCTAAACTATGCAAAAAATTTAACCTGTGAAGCAGCTGAGATGAAGAGGTGATCGAAGACTGCTTAAATTTAGAAATGATGCCCCTATCTAGTTTCAAATGACAGACAAAGAAATTATAGAAATGGTTATGAACCCAGAGAATGACGAAGACAGCAGTGACGATGACAATGAGGAGACAAATAAAGGGGAAGAAATGTCAATTAATAAGTGCATTAGCCATACCAAGGAATTAATTAAAGGACTGGAGAAGAAAAGTTGCATTTCGGAGTTTCATATTATACCCTTATATAAAATTTTAGAACTATTAAACACAAATAAAAATATTAAACAACCTACTTTAAAGGAAATCTTTAGTAAAAGAATAAGTTCCGATACTGATAAAAATAGTCAAAAACACTGAAAATATGATCCGGTATATTGGTACATGTAAATTGTTTTTCAGCATGATAATTATTATGTAAATTTTTAAGTTTAAGTGCTCACCGCCGCGATAATCTGTCGCGCGATGTCCTGTAAAAAGGGGGAATGGATCAGATGGTAAGCGGCGGTACGCGGGTTTTCAGGAGCACTAGCACTCGAAGGTAGTTCCCCCCCCCCCTTACCTTTTGCTACATTCCCTGCTTTCACAGAACATCGCATGAGAGATATCGGGGCTGTGAGCACCTAGTGAAATTAAACATGTAATTAATGTATAAACTTTCATCGCATTTTTTTTAAACTTGTGAATCAAAAATTGTTACATTTAGAAATCTAAGGGAATATTCTTTGTTTACTTTAATAAAAATGTTTGGAAATTACATTATAAATTTTTTTTTGTACTGTACATGTATTTAGAAAGAAAAAAAACCCCGCTTAAATATAATTATTCTCGATATCGCCTATAAAAAACTCATAAAAATACCTGTAATGTTAAACTTTCAGAAAAGCACAACAATAAAGAAGAAAAAATAAACAACAACAACAACAAAAAAAACAAAACAAACGACAAGCGCTCAAACAGATGACTAGTGGTGTTAGCCTCGTGGTTGCTGCGTATTTTCTTCGATTTTCATATCTTTTGAAAAAAAAAATTATTACAGTTTAAGTTAAAATTTACAATTAAGAAAATTACATTTACAATGCACAATTTTTCCCTTTTGGTTTGAGTATTTCTAAGATGCGGCATATTTTCAGAAGAGATTCTTGTACATTTTGATAGGCCTAATCGCGACTAATTTACTCTAAATGTACCGCGTTTAAAATTTTGATTTGATACAGAGTCCAATTGAATTTAATTTCAATTTCTAACATTTTTTCCGCTAAAGTAAAAATGATACACATTTATAAACACATCAATATGATAATTATTATAAACTTAGGAAAGAAAATTCATTTTGACATCGGCTAACCAGATCTTTCATGGGGGAGGGAGGGTTGAACTCGGCCCGATGTTCCAAAGACAATTGTGGCCATAATCGTAATATTAATATATTAACTACTTTAAATTAATTACATTAATTATATAATTAAAAATAAAAAGTTTTATATTTATTTTTTTAAAAAAGTTTTAATTTATTTAATTACATATGTACACACACACACACACCAGTGTTTTACTTCTCCCTGAAGATCACGAACCCGGAAAAACCGCGAATCCGGGAACCCTCTGGTCCCGAGCATTCCGGATTCGCGGTCCCCCACTGTACATTTATGGGAAGGGTTTTTATGTGTATTCCATTTCCAAAAAAACCGACGCCATTTTAGAATATGGAAGTCAACTTTGATACACTGTCATATCACTGAATTATGATCACCCGCTTAGTAATGGTAGTAGCCACCCTTCGCCACTATAACTGCTGCTAGGCGTCGTGGCATGGACGCAAGAAGTGCGCGGTATATGTCCGATGGTATGGCAGTCCATTCCGCTTGAAGCGCTGTCCACAGAGCTTCGAGAGTCATAGGTGGAGGGTTCAGCTGCGGTACATAGCGATCAAGGTGTTCCCACAGATGTTCGATTGGATTGATGTCCGGCGAATTAGCGGGCCAAGGGGGCACTCGAAAGTCAGTAGAGTTTACTCGAACCAATCCAGAAGGAGAGGTGCCTTGTGGAAGGGTGCATTGCCCTGCTGGAACACACCATCACATTGCGGGAACATCGTGAGCACGGGTGCACTTGGTCCGCTACAATTGACAAATAGCCACAGGCATTCAAATTGCCCTCTAGACGAATCAGTGGACCTAACTGCTCCCAACAGAAGATCCCCCACACATGCACACTATCCCCACCAGCCTGTTTCCGGCCCACAATAGCCTCCTGCAGTCTCTTTTCATGACGCACTCGCCATCGCCCGTCAATCTTATGGAGCAAAAACCTTGACTCGTCGGAGAAGGAGACCTTAGCCCACTCGTCTGTGGTCCAATTGCGGTGCTCACGTGCAAAGTGTATGTACTCTAATGACGATGACCCTTGGTCAACATGGGTGCAGCAACCATGCGTCGACTATTCATGCCCATCCGTAGCAGGGTGCGTTCAACGGTAATGTCGGATAAACGTCTGTTCGCACCGTCTGGTGGTCAGTTGATGGACTATGGCTCTCCTGTCACCTTTTACGAGTCGTCATAGGCGCCGCTCACCCCGTTGGTCGATGGCTCGTAACCCTCTACAGTGTTGGCGTTGGGACGCGATTTCTGTCCCTGCTGTCCACTCTTTGTACACCTTCACTACAGCGGACCGTGAACAGTTCACAAATCGCGCCGTTTCGGAGATGGTGCCACCCTTGCTGCGATAGCCTATTATCATCTCTTTTTGGATGTCCGTTAAATCCGGGCGTGCACCTGCCGTTTGATGCACCAGCTTTAAAGCTTTCTCAGCCTGTTATGCAAATTTTGCAATGTATAATCGTTGTTGCGGCGAACCATGCGTGTGCCCTGAAGGGGTGCTGGTCATAATTCGCTGCTATGACAGTGTATGTGTTTCATGTTACGGTGCTTTCCATGAATACGAACGGCCCAGCTGTCTAAGTTCAACATAATTCGCACCACCATTCAGTTTTGGACTCTCACGTACGCCATGATTTCGCGTGGATGCTTACAGTCCACAACGCGAACATTAAGCGTTTCTGTGTATCTGACGTGTGAGAAGTGGCTTCATCCGAAACCAAAGAGAAAAAAAATAATTAAAGGATCAGTTCAAAAAATTAGGATCTTGATCAGTTCTATCAAGCAAGACATACAATTTGTGCCTTTTTCCTATCATCCCAAAACACAGTTTTCATCATGGTTGAATAAAGATGGTTAAGTCAGATCGGGAAGGAGGAATCAAGCGATCTTAACCTATGACGTCTAAAGTTCAACACGCTATTCGGTGGCGAGGCGAGGTAAGTGAGAAAAACGGACATTTCATCACTGCCCAATATCTATTGTTTGCAAAAAAGCAAAAACAAATTATGGAATCGAAATTTAGACTTTACTTTGTTGCGAACCCTCACCTCGTCTCCGAATAGCATGTTGAACCTTTGACGTCACAGGTTAAGATCGCTTGGTTCATCCTACCCGATCTGACTAAACTTGTTTATTCAACCATAGTTTTCACCATACATGGAGCACATTTCGCAATTTATTTCTTCCAGGGACAGTTCTTTTGGTCCAAATAAAAAGCAAAACCGCGAGCTGTTCCAAACGCGTATATTCGTGCAACACATCCGACATCTTTAACAGGATGCTACAGATTAACCGTGGGCTGCAGGGATACAGCGTAGCTTGAAACCTTTGCCAAATATGCAGTGCGTCCATAATTAAAAGACCCTATTGCAAAGCTGCCTAAAGGCGAAACCAGTCATCAGAAATATGTGAAATTTTGTGGAGGACATAATGAAGTGATGGGAATTTGTTTCAGCGAAAAAAGGAAAAAATAATAGTTACGAATTTCGCCGCCAGAGGGCGGTTTACGTTGAATACCTATAGTAAAAATGTAAATTTATGTGCCGTGACACAGCAGCTTTTACCTATTGTATAAAACCGAGGAATGTTCGCGGAGATCCTGTGCTCAATGTGTATGCCGCTAACAATGACGTTAAGTTTACGAAATCGCGCGTTGTTAATGAAATTGTTTTACCAAAACAGTAATTCCACAGTAGCTGCTCTACGGAAATTTCGGACTTTGAAGGGCATGCGAAAAGGTCCCATGAATGTGGAAAACCTTCGGAAAATGATAACGAAATTAGAAGAAACAGGATCATTTCTTCGTCCTGGCAGAGGAAGAAAACCCGTGTCTGCAGACGCATTAGAGGAGGCTTCGCTTCAGATGGAAGAGGACAGAGCTGCAAATTACCATGGTAGCACCAGTGTCCGGCGTGTAGCACGGGCGTTGGATAGGCCATGTTCAACTGACTATAAGATCAGGTGGAATATCTTCCGTTATTATCCGTACAAAGTTTAACTTCAGTTCTCACTTCAGTTTCTTGCTCGCGTTGAAGTCGATGCAGAATGGCCGTAGAGGTTCCGTAGCATTCCCCAAAAGAAAGGTATGGTGTGTATTTACGGCATCATTAATTCTCGGCCCGTACTTCTTCGAGGAGTTACATTATAGAGGTCCAGTGATATGCTCAATCACCGGGCAGCGACATGCTTCGCTGTTAGAGAACGAAATTGTTTCGACTCTGCAAACACGTAAGTGCCTTGCACGTACAATCTTTATGCAAGACGGAGCTCCTCCACAAATTGCACGCTGTGTTAAGGATGTTCTTAGACGACATTTTAAAGAAGAACGTTGTCATCAGCCGTCACTTTCGTCATGTGTGGCCTGCCCGATCCCCAAACCTCACTCCATGCGACTTTTGACTTTGAGGACATTTGAAACATTTTTTTAAGTCGTGACAATCCAAGAATTTTACCTGATCTTGCGTAACATTTCGCCGCACACACTTCGGTCAGCTGTGGAACATGCCATCTTGCGATTTTAGATGGTATCTGAAAACGATGACCATCATGTGGAACATGTTATGTTGTAATTTGTTGTGTTTTACACGTGTTGAACTTGTTAAACAATTGTACACGTAAGGTTAAATGTGTATTTAGTTATTAAAGCGCTCTATGGTGGCGATATTCGTAACTAACTTTTTTTCCGCTGAAACAAATTCACATCCCTTCATTACGTCCTCCACAAAATTTCACACTTTTCTGATGACTGGTTTCGCCTATAGGGAGCTTTAAAATAGGATCCTTTAATTATGGACACCCGGTATTTCTCACATTCAGTAAATCGAAGATTTCTGTATAAAGTTAACTGTTGCCTCGGCATCTTGGGTAACCATTTTTCAAAGGAATTCAACTGCATCAACAACTGATGAGCTGAACATTTGACATAAAAATTCAGCCTTCATTTTGCTCGATTGATAATGAATACGAATTTTAGTCAACTTGTTTTCAAATTTGAAGACTTCTTTCTCGTGTAAGTTAAACAAGCTCACAAAAATTCTACATTCAACCTTACTCAAGCACTATCAAGATATCCTTATATATATATATAAGAAGAAACTGACTGAGTGAGTGAGTGAGTGATCAACGCACAGCCCAAACCATAAGGCCTAGAAACTTGAAATTTTGTACAAAGGTTCTTAATAAATAGAAAAATAGCCGAAACTGTGGATACCTTAATAAATAAAGGAAAAAACAGAAAACACTACTCCACATAGAAAAATATTTTACTGACTCAGATGTACATTTCGGATTTCAAAAATCCATCATCAGTCAGTGGAGTAGTTGTCATTCACGAAGGACCTAGGATTCCATAAAGTATGTCCCTGGTGATCGAAGTTGGGACGTTTGCAGGTATGTGAGCGGACCTCAGCAAGGTTAAGGGGGCGATTTTTATCTTTTTCGGTCACTGCAGTAAGCACTAACAAGGGAACCCCACATAGCCGAACCGAACAATGGAGTCTTTGTACGTTATATATGCTGAAATTTGTTCTTTTTTGCGTTTTATTTTGAAAGAAACACAATTTCGCACTCTCTTATTTTGCAAGCATCTATTGTAGCTTCAGATGAGTAACATATTTCAATTTGGTGGAAATCTGTGACATACATGTTCGAGGGATTCCCTTGTAAGAGGCGAACGGTTTGATAATGATGAGGGAATGGAGCGCTTCGTATGCAATTGCCTGCTGACGCAACCGACTTCGTTTTAAGATGATGGCATCAAAAACCTACCAATACGCAAGGAAAAATGCGTTTCCAAAGCAAGAGATTATCAGAAAAACGATACGTACAGCAAATAATTTTTTTAAAGTCTCGTTTATATTTGATCCACCCTCGTAAGATGAATGTATTAGATTGTTTCAGGATTGTCTTCTACAGAATCAAAATTGTCAGCTGCATCTATGGAGACTCAATTCAAGGAGACAGAATTTGTTGATGACTTTTGTAAGTTTGAGTCTTTTTGGGTTGTTCTGAAGTATGCAGCTTATAAGCTAAACTCAGCTACAAGTCTCTAAGGTAAACTTCAAAATAAAAAACATTCTTAATCCTTAACTAATTTTGTTAGCTAATCTACTTAATTATCATTTGCAAAGATTTAACGAACTACGGCCATTTAATGCTCATGGATGTCAAAATTATTTCGCTGTAATCCCAAAAAATGAGTATAATCATTTACAACTTACTTTATGAGGAGGAGTATTTTCTCTTTTTGTTGACGGTTTTCTACGCTTTGGTGTTTTTCGATAAGAGAAAAGTGTTGGTACTGCATCCGATTTTAGCATAGTTTTCTTTATGTTAAATTCACTATCAAATGCAGATTCTTCGAAGTGGGCACTACAGAGACAGCTATGCCTAGTTGGCACAAAAAGTTTTCTATTGACTGCTTGTACCCATTTCGTCAGTAGTTCAGGCTTTGATAGAGGAAATCTAAAACAAATGTCAAGATATATGAGTTTATATGTCATAATCATTAATAATTTTTTCATCGGACTTTTTGAAGAGTAAATAAAAAATGTTACTTACGAATGAAATGAAAGTTTTTTATTCTGTACATAATCTCCACCTTTACTTTTGCAACCAAAAGCGACACAATACCTAACCATCCTATAAGAGAAATTACAATTTTGTTAACTAATAAGTTCTAAATCACACATAAATTTTGTAAAATTGCTTTACATTACTTATTGAAACCTGATCAAGGTGTAGAAATGTAATATACATGGTGTTTCTATATGGAAGGACAATAAGTACAAAGCGTGATTCCATGCATCAATCGAGGCAAAAAGTTCCATATCAAAAATGTCGAAAACTCAAAATTGGGATGTGAAAAAACCCGCGTTATTACATCATTTATGAACTTTACGCACCAGTAGTCTTTAAATTCAAAGGGGTGAGGAAGTTTTACTTTGTTAATATTTGCAAAACAACGTCACGATGATGAAGTGCATTTAGTCAAAATAAAAGCACATTAATGCTGTAGAGCTGCGTGCATATTTGAAACAACGTCCTGAGCATTTCAGTCAAAATAATGAACTGCGACACCTGTTGAGATTAAATGACTTTTTCGCCAGGCTTTCAGCAAACTTCGCATGATGTTTAGACCCTTAACATTTGAGTTTTGAACTTTTGCATAAGGAACTGTAAGTTTGTCATGCATAGGATTACGCTAGGTACTTTGTCCTTCCATTTAGAAACACCTGTATAAATGTTTAGAACGTGGCAATAACACGCAGGTTCTCGAATCGTTCTCTCATCTCGTCCACAAAAGTAATCGCTTATTTTTGCCTGGCCAGATATTCCGCAATTTTTTTGGGCGAACGCAAGCTTGCTGTGAGCTCATCACTCAGCGACCCAGATGTTGCATATACGTATACGAGGCTATCATGATTTCAGGAACTTTAAATAAACGAGAAATCTACAACTGATAAGCAGACATGTCTTCCGTGCGCCATTTTGTTTTTTCTTTTTTCGTGCTGAGGGTCTATAAAAACCTGAGTATGTAAGTTTAGACGGAAAATACGTGAAAAAAACCGTAAATATGGACTCAAAATGAAAAAATATATCACATAACATGATATCATGTGACGATAAAAACTAAAAAAAATTATAGAAACAAAAAACAATTTATGTCATCCAGGCCTGGATTCGAACTGGCAATCTCCGATCTATCGCGGACTGACAAATCTATGTCTAGAAATCCAACGACTTACGAGGTGTTACCCAAAATATCCGAGAATTTGAATATTCAACCCAAACCAAAAACAGTCTAAGGTTCTGCCGTTAGATGCCTCTTGGTGCGCCTGTCAGCGATAAGAGCAGAGACGGGTGGTGACAACTCTCACTTTTATGGCTTTTCCGTCCGCCATTTTGATCCAGAATGCATAGGAAAACGCATGTTTTTTGCTCAAATACTCGTACGATACCAACTATATGAAATGAGTAGATCGCTTATGTGGCCACCATCTTTGGGGCAATTTGAAGGCGGCGAAAAGTGGAACTAATCTCTATTGTTAGTGTAGGCGCCATTACTATGGTTGGCAGAACAACATCGCAAGCCAAAGCGCCATTACTATATATCCGCTTTGTCGCCAGCTGAGAAAGCATCCCCCCCCACCAACATCGTGCTTGTAATTTCTTAAGCGATCTCTCCCAAATTTAGATGCTTTTTAATAAACGCGGTATATAATTTCATAAATACCTCTAAACAATCATTCTGATATCACTGAAACGACGGTAACATGGTTGAATATCGACATCTTTTATGTATCAACCAACAACGATATAAAAGATGACCAGGATTTTTACATGAGAAAAACATTCTAAGACGCAGAAAGATAAAAACACACCCGTGAAAGGTCAGTGGTGAACCTTTAATATATCTATTACTACAATTTAAAGCTAGACAAGAAATCGGCATTGAGTTTTACTGTGTTTGTCTACGCAAACTTCAAACGTAAACATACGATGAAGACCATTTTTTGCCAACCAAAGCAATGGCCCACAGGCTTTCAAATGGGAACGCTTTAGTGGCGCTGAAAGCAGCTCATGAGCGATCTACTCATTTCATATCGTTGTACGATACTAACAGTCTCGCTTGGTAATACATGTATTAGAATTCTCTTTTATTTGTCCATTTTGATGAACTTTTAATCTCTTGACCTTTTAAAGTAAGTTCTTAACATCGAATTTAAACGAGCAAAAACGATATTGGTTGTTGCATTCCTACATGTAGCAATCACTTTGACCAAAGTTGAAGGCTTTTTCGCTTTCCTGCAAAAACTGCAAAGAGGAAATTGTGGGTAATTCAAATAAAAAGAAAAAGTTGGGTCCAGGCTACAAAATATGAATATGGCAGTTATTTCGAAAACGAATGTAACAAGTACTGAACACGGCATTATCGAAGATTTAGGAGGCATGATCATTAAAAATATTCTGAAATAAATAAAAAAAAATGTTCCATATGCTACAAAGCTTTATTGAAAAAGAAGACATCTGAGAAGAGAATATTAATGGAGCCAATAAGAATTTGGGCAAAGTTTTTCGTTTTCATACGGTTGTACGTGGTTCCTTTAGGTCAGAATTTGACCTGCCAAAGTAAAGAAGATTCTGACAAACAACAGTGTCTGGCTCCTCATTTTTCGGTTTAAGATTCTGACATATAAGCATTGCCTCGCGACAAAAAAATTGTCACTGACATCTCCTTAGTCATTGATTTGGAAATGTGTGATGAACATAGCCGTCCAAAACTCCTTGTAACGTAGACTACATAAATTTTCGACGAAGAACGGAGGAAGAGGAGGAATATCCCGCTCCTCCCCCCCTTTCATCCGTTCTTGCTTTTGATTTAAGATTTCATTGATAAATGTAACCCAGCCAAAAACTTGATTATGATAGTAAAAAATGTGCAGAATAAATTATGGAATAGTTTTATTGTTAATTAGAATTAAAACATACAAGAATCATTTTATCGCCAAAGCGGATAAGGAGCACATTTTCGTGTTATAGCATCATACATGGATATATAGAATTAAACAACATTTTAAAACACTTTAGAGAAAATATATAAATATAAAAACTAAATTATAAATTACTTTTTAAGTAAAGTAAATTAATGTATAGAGAGAATTTAAACGAATAAACTTGAATAACTGAAAGATTAAACAGAGAGTGAAGTTTTTCTTTATATATTTGAACAAATAAAAGTTCTTTAATTTGTAGGCATTCCCACATAGTGTTAAACGAAATTAGCTTCAATTGCAGAAGCATTATGTGTAAGCATCTATTATTTTTTCATATTCAATTACTAAAGTGTTTCTACGTTATCTACTATTGAAGCAAGCGATTAACTACTACCAATTAGCAATACATCTCATAGAAATTACTTTAAGATACTATTAAGCCTAACAGCAATATACTCTTGATACAAATAAGCTATGGATAACAATAGGTCTAACAACTCGTAAGGAGTTGGTTGATTTATACATGCCATATCTTAGCACTGAAAATTTCCAAGGGTAACATATAGCACCATTAAAACATGTACTACGTACAGGGTGATTCAATTAATTTCTGACCATTTCAGTACTCTGATTTAATGTTTACAAACTTAGCATTTCAGTATGATATTTTAGGCAGTTCGGAGTTTTAATTCCCGTGGAAATGTCTTAATGATATCCTCAATGTGGCCACCACGAACGTTTTGAACTGCTCGCAGTCGAATGGTGAAGTTGTTCATAACTCTATCCAGGATTTCTGCATCCAAAAGGGTGCAGCAGTCTTTGATGGTTTGTCGCAGCTGGTCTAGGGTTCTTGGTGCTGTAGTGAACACACTGTCTTTAAGGAACCCCCAGAGATAAAAATCACATGGGTTTAGGTCAGGACTCGTAGGGCGCCAAAGAAAGCCACCCCCGAATCGATCTGGAAACCTGTTTGAAATCACACGATTTCCGAATGACACGATAAACATGGATCTTATACGGGAACAGGTGTAAATCCTTTCTCAAAATTCGCCACGTCGTGGTATACGACAGCCCTTCTTCAATGGATA